>CABFVZ010001836.1:0-36450 GCA_902151445.1 Timema monikensis | reverse complement strand
AAAAAAAAAATAGAAAAATATAGGGAAATACATGGTATAGTGGCAAATAACGTTACAGTGTATATATATATATATATATATAAAATCTTGGTTTGTAGCTTACTGAGAAAATCGGCATTCATTTCCGTACATGAGCAATGTGAATAAAAACTAGATGTATCTAGGTCTTGGACGTTTTTTTTTAGATGTATCTAGGTTTTATGTGAATAAAAGTTGTAGACTCTAGTATGTCTAGATGTATCTTGACTTTTCCAGACGGGCTAGATCTATTTTGTGAATAAAGAGTAGAATCTATCTTTTTCGCTGGGATACATCTAGGTTATTTTAAGACGTGAAGGGGCCATGCTAGCTTTTCAGCACTGTCCATCTGTTTGATCATGGCGATGATCCTGCCGGTCAGACATGATACAATATATCGTGTTTGGAGGGATGTTAATAGATGTAAATAGCTGTTACTATTTGAAAGTGAAAATGTTGGCATTTTGACTGCGAAGTTTTTGCCAGTAACTGACGAAACACGTGGAGGAGCCTTGACTTCCCGAGAACGGATACCTATCAAATCTTAGTTATTTGCCAAAGCCTTCACCGCATCAACACAAGTGTTTTTTTAATCGTATCTTTTATCCACATACATACACAATTCCTAAGGGTGTCATTAACAAAGAACCGCTACCTAAAAATTTCCTAGTCTAAAGATTTACTAGGAACTACATAGCGGCGTTGACAAAGAGATAAAAAAAATGTGGCATTGACAAAAAACCACTACCTAAAATGTCCCAGTCTAAATATGTCCTGCCGCACCGGTTGTACTGAAAGTGTTTTTTAACAGAATGTTTTTCAACTTTCCCTTCACGCAGATGCTGACTCATAGTAAAAAACAAGATGTATCTAGCTCTTGGGTTGTATCTACCACTGTAGAATCTACTATTATTTCCGGTCTAGGCAGGATACATCTACCTAGACCTAGCTTCTAATTATTCACTTTGACATTAGTTGGCGCTAAGTCTAAGCCCTAGATTCTACCAAGTATACTATATCTTTTATTCACTTCACCCATGTTGACGATAAATTTGAAACTCCTAATTGTATGCAGTTATCAAAATGTTAATCTGTGAGCCTACTTATAATTTGTTTTTCACCGCCATAAGTTGGAAATAATGACTCAGACAGGCAAAGAAGAGTAACGCCTTCACTCGGAGTGCATCACGAACCAGAATAATCGAGAACACATATCATTAACGATAAGTCACTTTGGTACGTAAACAATATGTTTATAGTGAGCTATCGAAGATACCAATACCCTGCGATCGACTCTTTAGATACCGAGGTGGGTCTTTAAATATTCTTGTTGGTAAAGATTCATAACTGTCCAGTCCAGAATTTTACTTTCCGATCAAAGTTGAAGCTAACGAGTATTTGAAGGGAAGTCTGAAGTTTTATAAGTTTCTTAATCCTCTAAATTGATATTAATCCTGTTTCCAAAGCTTGTATGTACTACAAATGTTATTTTTACAAGAGGTAATTTTATCTCAATTTTATTTGTTTGCGAGTGTACCGACCCAGCTCATGAATCAACGCACACATCAACCCCAATGAAACCGCTCGTTCGGTTGCAATCTGACACCCTCCCTCCCACAACCGCACTTTAAAATGACTCTATAATCCGAGCCTAATGAACGAAAATTGGCAAAGTATGGCTGATGCAGTCCTTGTGGTTTGGCTGACAGCTCATTACCGGGATAACAAATGCGGTTCGGAGGAACAATGGTTTAGGTTAGAGATACGTGGCTGAGCATTTACTTTAAAATGAGCAGATTTGTCTGGGTTGGCCTGGTTGGGACCTTAAAATATACAATTATTATTTAGTCTGGCCTGTGTTCATCCATTGTAAAAACGATTTATTTTAATACACCCCGCATTGATGGTCGAATGGTCTGACTGACAATGTAGGGTGCCTGAAGGCACCAATGAAACTGGCCCATTCTTGTCTGATCAAGGTAGGTGTTGTCTTGTATTTAGTGTAGGAGTACTAAATCTGACCATGAAACTGGCCCATTCCATTCTGATCAAGGTAGGTGATGGTATTTAGTGTAGCGCCGTACTTGAGGAGTACTAAATCTGACCATGAAACTGGCCCATTCCATTCTGATCAAGGTAGGTGATGGTATTTAGTGTAGCGCCGTACTTGAGGAGTACTAAGTCTGACCATTAAAATGGCCCATAACACCATTAATTAGTAAAGCATATGTGCCTTACTTTGGGTACAAAATAGGTAGACCTTGGGCTCCTCACATTGTATGTAGTGACTCTGAAGTGTCCCGCTTCAGTGGTCGCATGGTCTAAGGCGTCACTCTCGTATTAGACTAGATTGCCGATGACTTGTAGGTAGGGGTTTTAATCCCGGTCGAGTGAACTGAAGTTTTTTTTTTCAAAATGGTTTACTAGTCTTACTCCACGCAAATGCGGCTATACTTCCTTTAAACTCCACCTTCCTCATCGCTAACTCCTTAGTGTAATTAATGAATTTCCCAACTGTATTCTTTTCCTAATTTACATTCTAATTTCGTTATTGCTAGTTAAAATTGTTCCAAAATATTTAAACTCATTAACCTTGTCGGATGCTACAATTAGAGATATAACATAATGGCTTCCCTACTTTTGGAATTTATTAAAACCAATTTTCGGTGACGTGATCTAAGTGGTACAAAGTCTACACTCTGATCGGGAACTTAACTCAAAAAACACTCCGGATGGGTTAGTGTCAATAAAGCGTGAACTTTGATTGAGAGGCGTCTTTTGGGAGGGCGTTCTATGACAGCTGGCATCGCGACGCTATAAGGGTGGTGGCGGTTTTAATCTACGTAGCCTAGTGTACCGTGAAATATAGCCCAAGATGGATTCTAGGGTATGACTATAATGACTACCTAGGGACACCTTCACTATTTGGACTATTAATAATAATAATAATAATAATTAGCACCACGTCTTACTACCCGTTTGGGTTATACGCTTTAAGTTCTAATTACGCTAATGGATTAGGAATTGGGGAGGGTGAATTAGAGGAAGTAAACCCGCATTTGCGTGGAGGGAGGGTGGAAAACCATTTAAGAAAAACCACCCCCAGTTCACCCGACCGAGATTCGAACCTCGATCTCCCCGTCCCTAGCAGTCGAGCTCAACATGACTAGCTCGTTAGCCAACTACGCCACCGAGGCGGGTTATTCGGACTATTGAGCTATCCTAGTTAAAGTACCTAGAACCATATACTACTCACAAGGATCTATTCCAATATTGAGTCATCAACGTTTTATATCTGCACATTTATTTGCAATGGAGACTAATATTGATCCCACAATCCCTACTTGTTTATATCCCTGGTTATAATTCACTCGTAAAAACTTATCCGAAAAAGTCATAGTTCAACCGAATTCATAATAACATGTCTTAGCTCAAATGAATTAATTAGAATATGTCCTAGCTCAACCTAACTAATCAAAACACGTCCTAGCTCAACCGAAATCATCAGGCCTCGGCCTAGCTCAACCTAACTCCTAAGAACAAGTTCTATCTCAACCAAAATCATAAGAAAATGTTCTAGCTCTACATAACTCCTAAGAACAAGTCCTGGCTCAATCTAATTAATCAGAACACGTTCTATCTGAACAAAACTAATAATAATAAGTTATAGCTCAAACAAACTCATCAGAACACGTCCTAGATCGACTGAACTCATTAGAACACGTTATAGCTCAACCAAACTCATAAGAATACGTCCTAGCTCAACAAAACTCATAAGATCACGTCCTAGCTCAACCAAACTCATAAGATCACGTCCTAGCTCAACCAAACTCATAAGATCACGTCCTAGCTCAACCAAACTCATAAGAATACGTCCTAGCTCAACCAAACTCATAAGATCACGTCCTAGCTCAACCAAACTGATCAGATCACATCCTAGCTCAACCAAACTCATAAGATCATGTCCTAGCTCAACCAAACTCATAAGATCACGTCCTAGCTCAACCAAACTCATAAGAATACGTCCTAGCTCAACCAAACTGATCAGATCACATCCTAGCTCAACCGAACTCATTAGAATACGCCCTAGCTCAACCGAACTGATCAGAACAGGTCATAGCTCAATCTAATTTGGCGAGCTCAAAACAGATCACAAACTAAGATTGATCGGTTAATAGACCTTGAATCGATTCTTAGATTAGATCCAGATCAATGTCTTTTATGGATTCAGACCAAAAAATGAATGCATTTAATCAATATTTCCTAGATTCATTCAACGATTCGTTCAAAAAAGTTGATTTATCTTGATTTAACCTATTTAAAATAAGTAAAAATGAATCTATATTTTTGGAAAAAAAACCCAAACCAAAACAACGCCTAACAAGGTTTAGTAAAATAAAATGTGTGCATGTTTTAAGAGTATGCTTAGTTTAATCAATCAAGTAAATTAGTAATTTATTATGAGGGCGTTTGCTTTTCACCACGTACTCGTTCGGGTTTTCCGTACATTAATTACGAAAATTAAACAGGGATGAGAACGGTATAATTTTAGAGGAAATGTATTCTAATTTATGTGGAGGAAGAGTGAGAAACAATTTTTAACCTTGACATGAGTGGATCTAGAAGTGAATGGGGGGCGCCTCCCCCCTCAATGATAATAATTTAATGATTAAACCAATTAACTCTATATTATAGCCACGTAATGTCTCACTAACAGTTGTTATGTCCCGTAATATCTCACTATCAGTTGTTATGTCACGTAATGTCTCACTATCAGGTGTTATGTCACGTAATATCTCACTATCAGTTGTTATGTCACGTAATGTCTCACTAATAGTTGTTATGTCCCGTAATATCTCACTATCAGTTGTTATGTCACGTAATGTCTCACTATCAGGTGTTATGTCCCGTAATATCTCACTATCAGTTGTTATGTCACGTAATGTCTCACAAACAGTTGTTATGTCCCGTAATATCTCACTATCAGTTATGTCAAGTAATGTCTCACTATCAGTTGTTATGTCCCGTAATATCTCACTATCAGTTATGTCACGTAATATCTCACTATCAGTTGCTATGTCACGTAATGTCTCACTAACAGTTGTTATGTCCCGTAATATCTCACTATCAGTTTATGTCACGTAATGTCTCACTATCAGGTGTTATGTCCCGTAATATCTCACTATCAGTTGTTATATTACGTAATATCTCACTATCAGTTATGTCCCGTAATATCTCACTATTAGTTATGTCACGTAATATCTCACTATCAGTTATGTCACGTAATGTCTCACTATCAGTTGTTATATTACGTAATATCTCACTATCAGTTATGTCCCGTAATATCTCACTATCAGTTATGTCACGTAATATCTCACTATCAGTTATGTCACGTAATATCCCACTATCAGTTATGTAACGTAATGTCTCACTATCAGGTGTTATGTCACGTAATATCTCACTATCAGGTGTTATGTCCCGTAATATCTCACTATCAGTTATGTCACGTAATGTGTCACTATCAGGTGTTATGTCACGTAATGTTTCACTACCAGTATCTGTCAACACCGCTAGTAATTAAATTAAATTTTAACACATAATTTAAATAACAAAAAACATAAATAAACAATGCACTAGTATGTATTTAGAAAAATTCTATCATTTATTAGAATTATATTTTTTCTTGGTGATAATTGAGTAATTAAATCATTTACTGAAAATGGTAATAAACTCAAGTAAATGCTTAGAACTGTGCCGGGTTTCCGCACCAGAAATAAGGAGTTAGAATGAAGCATATTGAGGGAAAGCTGTTCGTCCGAACCGCCGTGTGGAACATTCACCAAACTATCGTGAAATAGGTTATATACGAGGTAGGAATATTCTTTAAACTAATAATACCCTCTTTTCATCATTCATTCTGAGAATCTAATAAACTCTAATAATTTCACATTAAATTGTGTAAAGTACTTTAAGCTCAGCTTAAATGGCCGAATTCGTTTGAACATAGCAGTATTTTGTTTGTGAAGTGATGATTATTTTTTGCTAAGGTAAGTTTTTTGAAGTTGATATATTTAATTTGGTCAAAATGTTATAGTAAATATTTACCTTCTGTTTATTACTTTCCTCCTCTATTTTTAATTAATCAAGTCTACTAGGAAAAACACAATGAAAACATGCTTTTAGTACTCGCTGGTAACTATATATAACTCTACCTCAATATAATGTGCATTTTACTTATCAAAATCAACAGTAAGAATAATCCGCTTCGTTGGTTGCATGGTCTAATGCGCTAATCTCATGTTGGACTAGATTACCGAAGATGAATAAATCAAGGTTCGAATCTCGCCTGGGTGAATTGGGGGTGGTTTTTCCTAAATATGTTTCCACTCTCCTTCCACGAAAATGCGGGTTCACTTTTTCTAAACACAATCTTCCTAATCCCTAACCCATTAGCGTAATTAGGACATAAGCGGAGAGCCCGTAAGGGTAGTAAGACGTGGTGTTAAATAAAAAAAAAAAATATCATATGTTGAAGTTCTAGACTTGCCGGCACTAAGACAACGCACCCGAATGTTGTCGGAATGACACGAGAGCGTAATCCTCCTTAGGTTCCTTCCACAACCCCCGCCCACTCAGGCACACCGCGAAAGGAAATAATTATTCTCTGGAAACCTCGAGGGTTCCGGTACGGAAATTCCACAAGGCGGTTCCGCGTGGCGCGTCTTAGTGGGAGATAAGCTTAAGCGTCACCGGATTGACTTCCACCTTCTACTAAACTGGAACGACGCCTGGGGAAATAAGATTTCTCCTTTCTCACCCCTCCTTCACTCGCTATTTGGATAGTAGATAATTGGGTGTTCAGATCATTAAAAGGATCTTGCTATTCAATCAACGGCAGAATAGGACACTTTGCTGCATTTGATTGTATAGTATTATTTTGGTAGGAAGAACAGTCGAAGATAGTTACTAAAGTTCGAATCTCGGTTGGGTGAACTGAGGTGACTTTTCCTAAATTGTTTTCCACTCTCCCTCCACGCAAATGCAGGTTTATGTCCTCTAAAATTCAACCTTACAAATAAATTCCTAGCCCATTAGCTTAATTAGTACTTAAGCGTAAACCCGAACAGGTAGTAAGACGCAGTGCTAAAAACAAATCTAGACTGAAAAGGGTTGCAGATATTTGTAAATAAATATATTTTGCAGAATGCAAGTGTTTAGTTGTTAACGACTTTTAATTAAACTTTACATTTGTAAAGTATGTGTTTGATTTAGTCATGTGCATTTATTTCGAGTTTTTTTAAAGGTAATTTTGAAAATTTGAAATAATTTTTTAGATATTTTTTTCACCAATTATGGGCCCTGTTAATCATGCTTAAAATTGTACTCTGGTGTTACTATATGGCTAGCGGATCATGGCTCACATTTGGAGATATTGAACAAAAAAAACTGGCATATTTGCATTTATTTTACCCTACAAATTACACCCGTCACATCAAATTTCCAGACCACCAGGTTTTTCAGGTGCGTATCAATATATATCCTAAGAGTTACCTTGATTTTTTAGGAGTGTTAGCATTTTTCAAGAGTGTTAGCATTTTATCTTTATCTTTGGAAATACTTGAGACGGAAGCTATTAAGATATTTTAGTTAAAAAAAAGTTATCCTTAAAAACTACAAGTTTTGTAAAAATAAAAACTGGATTTATAGTTTAAAATACGTATGCTTTCAGAGTGCTAGAGGAAATAAGTTATAAAAAAATACGGCTAAGCCTCGTGACGCTCAATATACTTACGCTCCTTAAAATTAAAAGTTTGTAACAAAGTCAAGCAACAAATTCACATCACAAAATTGATACCATGATTTTGTCACTTAACATGTGCGTGGGTGTTGAGAACATAGCCTGGTGGAGAGAAGGTGAAATTTGCTATGGAGCCAAATATAAGTTCGATAACCATCCGGACTTTTTTTTTTCTTACGATTAAATTTTAAAATTATATTTAATATAACATAGCTTGAATAAGTTTTTAATGTATTCAGGTCTAGTTTTTTAAAGTTATTTAATAGCTTTTTCTTTTGATACACAATTTAATATGCTTTCAATCCTTTTATTGTTTAGTTTTTATATAGATCATTGGTGACCTGGTGGTCTAGAGGTAAGGTGTCAGACTTCTGTGCTGGTGGCCGGGGTTCAATCCTCGGTCCCGGCACAGATTTATCTGATTTCCAAACCCTTCCTTCACCTCTGATAAGACTTCTTGTGAATGTGGGGGATGCCAGGCCTCCACCGAGGTTCAGATTCCACGTTAAACTGTAGGTCCTTCATTTCATCTCACAATCACCCTACCATTACACATTAGCGTAAGTGCGTATAACCCGAACGGGTAGTAAGACGCGGTACTAATAATAATAATAATAATAATAATATATAGATCATTGCAAAGTTTTAGAGTTGGTGCTGAGGAAATTCAAGTTTCAGGAGTACTTAAAGAGTATTTAACTAAATATTTAGCCGAATAAGTATTTTTTGTATAGTTAATTACTTATTTAATAAATCTTTGAGCTGTGGACAAAAATGTCACGAAATCATTCATGTGACACATTACTAGTTTTTCCCTCATCTACTGGTCCAGTTTAATAGTCTCGTCTTGCTGAAAAGTGAAAGCAACCTTGGCTATCGCTATTTTCAACTATATCTCACGTGTACTCTTGCGTGTACGCCACAATTGAACTTTCCAAATATTTGAAATACTCCAAATTCTCCAGCAGTTAGTTTCCTACAACGAGATTCAGTCGTTCTTCTCTCCAGGACAATCATTTACCTTAGACTTCACGATGTTAATTTACATTCCATAATATGACATGGTTTTTGCAATGATTTTAATAAACAGTTAAAGATTAGCTATAAGGTTAAAGGTATGAATTCATGGGATGTTATTTACATATCTTCATAAGTTTGGTCCTTTGTGATAGCAATGCAACTATGGAAATGTTGAGTTAGCGCTTCGTATACAACGGCTAAGAGGACTTTAAACAATCACGATTAATTATAACAATAGCTATTATTTATTATTAATATAGATGTAGGCTTGAGAAGGTATACTAATGCCTACATGTTAGAGAGAGAATTAAAAATAATAATAATAATAATAATAGGCCTATATTACAAATATTAAAAATGATATAGGGGATCTTAATACGTTATGCCTAAGAAGGGAGATTCATCAGAAAAGGTTTCAAAATATGTAAGAATTGTCATAATATCCAGGCTTATAAATTACTTTGCTGGATCCATATATATCACTTGATTACAATAAATAAAGAGTATGTTTATAAACGCTTAACAACATTATGGTTTCACACTAAAGCTTATTCCTTGTGTACTTTGATACCCCAACTCCTCTGCCCTCCCTCTACGCTATTACAAGGCTGGGTCACTGTATTTATCTGTACAGTTAGCCGAGCGTGTTGTAATTGGCTTTGTCACAGCTAAACTCGTAAAGTTGGCAGCAGTGTCCACTAACTTGTGTACATTAGCACTACCTAGCGGACAGTTTGTTAACTGTCGATACAAGCTCCGTATCTTAAGCGATGTAGGGCTACGTATAGTGAATGGGCCAAAACAATACCAGAATCAATCTAAGTAATATAAAGTGATATTTTTAAAAGTATTTTCTATCACCTCGTCTTATTATCCATTTGGGTTGTACGCCTTTATACAAATCCACAAATGTGTTAAGGATGGGGAAGATTGAATTATGAGGAAGTGTACCCGAATTTGCATGAAGGCGAGTATACATCAATTCAGGATAAACACCCTCAGTACATCAGACTGGGATTCAAACCCCAAAACCCCCCACATCATTATATTACAAGTTAGACGCCTTAGACCACTCGACCACCGAGATAAGTTTTTAAAAATGTTATAAACAGCCCAATATTTTAAAGAGTTTTTATCATGTTATTTTAAATTATAAATATATTTTGACCGTAAAGGGGGTACGTGGACAAAAGGTATCAGTCTTGGTTGGGTACGTGGACAAAAGGTATCAGTCTTGGTTGGGTACGTGGACAAAAGGTATCAGTCTTGGTTGGGTACGTGGACAAAGGTATCAGTTTTGGTTGGGTACGTGGACAAAAGGTATCAGTTTTGGTTGGGTACGTGGACAAAAGGTATCAGTCTTGGTTGGGTACGTGGACAAAGGTATCAGTCTTGGTTTGCTGGCGGCAAAGGAGGTCGGGGTTTAAATTTGGACCTGGTGTACTCGGGTGTTTTTTTATTATAATTATAGTTTACCACTTAAAACTCCACGCAAGTGCGGGCACATTTCCTCTAAATTCTACTTTAATCATCTCTACCTCATTAGTGGTTGGTAGGCCGGCTGTGTGGCAAAACATCCAGTGTAACACAAATTGAGAGATATTGTGTTTTTTTTTTTGGTGGAGACCACATGGGTTTAAAATAGTTTGCGTATTAACGCAGAACTTGGGGACAGAGTAGAAAACAGTATAGCCGACATCAAGAGTTGGAACCACTCACATTTTTTAAAAAGCTCAACATAATATGATACATTTTGTGTTTTACCTTGTTTAACGTTCAACTCCAAGGCTAATAACGACTTTTTTTTCTCAAGGGTAGAGATTGTTAAGGTAGTTTATAAAAAATGTACAGTCATAGGTGTTTAGAGGGAATGGGAAATTCCCTCTACATGGAACCCGGTCGAGATTCGAACTTTAGCCTACTCGTATCCATAAATCCGATTCATCGCAAGCTTTAACGCTTTAAACTGTCTGCCCCCATGTGTGGATCCCCCATGACATGATCTCTATTACACTATTTATATATCGTATGAGGTGGTCAATGTTTAGCAGGTGGTGACTGTCCTGCTCCGGTCCAGTGAATGTTACGACATGCCCGGAGCCCGTGCCCGGAACAAACGGCGAGCAAATACTCCGGGGAAGGGGGGGAGGGGTGGTACAATCAACAGCTTTACGGCGCGGTCAGTCCCTTCTGCCCTGTGCAAGGGGGACTCAAACCCTAGCCAACTTTACTCGGCCGGTCTTCAATCTAATGGGGCAGACGTGAGTCTTGTTTCGGATAGTTTTTAAGTTCGGACCTAGTATTTTGGTTAATTGGAGCCTACTATAAATTAGCGAAAAGCGTTCTTAGGACCACGTCTTACAACCCATTCGGGTTATACGCTTAGATACTAGTTACGTTAAACCCGCCTCGGTGGCGTAGTTGGCTAACGCGCTTGTCGTGTTGAGCTCGACTGCTGAGGACGGGGAGATAGAGGTTCGAATCTCGGTCGGGTGAACTGGGGGTGGTTTTTCCTAAATGGTTTTCCACTCTCCCTCCACGCAAATGCGGGTTCACTTCCTTTAATTTAACCTTCCCAATTCCTAATCCATTAGCGTAATTAGTACTTAAAGCGAATAACTCGAACGGGTAGTAAGACGCGGTGCTAAATATTATTATTATTAGTTACGTTAATGGTCTTAGGGATTAGGAAGGTTGAATTTAAAGTAAATATACCCACATTTGTGTCGGGGGTGAGTGAAACATTTGGTAAAAACTATCATTAGGAGAACCGACCGACCGTCACTAGCAGCCTAGTAATCTACTGCGAGTGTAGCGCCTTAGACCAAGCTGCCACCAAAGCGGGTTTCAACAACTTATTCACGCCAAACACCATTACTCTTTTCATTGACTTTTACTTTTGATCATAACTTAAGTTCACTTTTTAGTCGCATAGTTCGAATTTAACTTTTCTTCTGGAAGTGACCATTAACATTTGAATAAATTATTATTATTATTATTATTATTAGCACCGCGTCTTACTACCCGTTCGGGTTATACGCACTTACGCTCATGTGTAATGGTAGGGTGATTGTGAGATGAAATGGAGGACCTACAGTTTAACGTGGAATCCGAACCACGGTGGAGGCCTGGCATTCCCCACACTTGCAATACTTGTCAGAGGTGAAGGAAGGGTTTTGTAATCGGATAAATTTGTACCGGGACCGAGGATTGAACCCCGGACCCCAGCTCAGAAGTCCGACACCTTACCCCTAGACTACCAGGTCACCATTTGAATACAAAAAAGGGAGAGTGAAATAATTCATTTTAAGGATTAAAACAAAAATATATCCATGTATATGTAATAAATTTCCACTGGAAAAAAGTAAAAAGTATGCAAATTTTGTGAGTGTTTATACGTGAAATTTTTGGGGTTAGGGTTTGGTTTGGGTTTGTCAGATTCTCATAAGATGTCAATTATCCAAAAGAAGATTAGGAACCAGTGCCTTAGAATATTAGTACATTCACCAGGTAATGATTTAAATACCATCCTGTTTTGATTTGGTTTTGACTATTATCGGTGGGTACGTGGACAACGGCACCAATCACGTGTAATATGGGTATCCAATGAAAGCGAGGTCAAGGTTTAAGTCCCGGACGGGTGTAACCAAGATTTTTCTTAAATATCCTAGTCTACATACACCTTATCCTCTATATTCATATCTCCTAATCACCAAACCAGCGTAAATAGATGGATAGCCCAGATGGGTAGAAGGGGGTAAGGAAAAATAAAACTCTCTCACAAGGACGAAGGGGATAAGGGTGAATATAGAGATGTGCACTAGGTGCATAAAGGTGAGGAGAAATTAGTGTGGAAATAAATATTCTTTAATGCACTATCCAGGAACTGGATTTTGCTAAAATTAGAATTTCTGAGACAGAATAGATTATACTCTTCGGATATTAATCTGCTTGTCTGATCTAAATTAATAATAATAATAATAATAATAATATTTAGCACCGCGTCTTACTACCCGTTCGGGTTATACGCTTTAAGTACTAATTACGCTAATGGATTAGGAATTGGGAAGGTTGAATTAGAGGAAGTGAACCCGCATTTGCGTGGAGGGAGAGTGGAAAACCATTTAGGAAAAACAACCCCCAGTTCACCAGACCGAGATTCGAACCTCGATCTCCCCGTCCTCAGCAGTTGAGCTCAACACGACAAGCGCGTTAGCCAACTACGCCACCGAGGCGGGTCTGATCTAAATTGATACAATAAAATCCCACTAACTATTATTTGGGTTATTTAACGTGCACTTTCTGAACCGATTGATTATATCAGCACACGAAAATCTCTTTGAGCGAGAGTGAAAGGAACTGCAAATTTTACGGGAATAGTATTTTCACATATCTTCTAGTCCTTCCCCTCCGAAAGAAACTGTGCTAAGCCATTTATCACTCAGTGGAAAAATCTATCAAACCCGGCTGGTTATGAACCCATGAACTAATCAAATACAATTATCTTCATCTGATTCGCTGCAAATTATCAACAAAATTTTAGATCAATTTCAAATACCAATTACATAGAGTAATGTACACAATTTTATAAGTATGTTAATTATATTTTAATTATAAATTGAACACATGGATTTAAATATCTTAAAACATAAAAAAATACCAAATTAGAATATACAAACAACCATCTTTCTATCAAACCATATTTCTATCAATATCATTCAAAAGGAAGTTCTTATATTCATTCATTAAGTTTTACAATTCAAATATCCGTTTGAGAATAAAATATTTTGAAACTATTTCGTGAATGATGTTAAGAGTGTCAAGAATATCAAATTAAACGTTACATATTTATTTATAAAATACTTTCATAATTAATTTAAAGTAAAGGTTATTTTTAAAACTTAGCTCAACTCATTTGAAACTTATAAAACTAGTCAAAATATCATTTTTAAAACAATTTAAAATAAGATTATACTGTCAGTAAATAATCAATTAATTTTAACTCGTAGAGGTCTTTATATACAGTTCAAGACTAAGTTAATGATGTTTTATTTAATTAAAAAAGTACTTTCCTATTTTAATAAACTTTAGGTAGGAAGATAATTTAAGAAAATTATTCAAATACATTTTGGAAAAATCTTGTACTTAACAGATCCATTCCCAGTTAAAATAACAGTGCTTCTAACAGGTACAATACTTTTACGTTTTTTCCCTAAAATTTTTCTATTTTGAATATATTTCGTACAACAAGCGTTGAGGCACAGACAGTGGAACTAATAAAGTTACATTAATGTTAGGTCTCCAATGAAAGGTGGTCTAACTTCCGTTACACGGGAGGATCTATCCCTGCACAGGGTGATGGTAGTGGGGGTGGTAGGATCTATCCCTGCACAGGGTGATGGTAGTGGTGGTAGGATCTATCCCGGCACAGGGGAGTGGTGGTAGGATCTATCCCGGCACAGGGGAGTGGTGGTAGGATCTATCCCGGCACAGGGTTGTGGTGGTAGGATCTACCCCGGCACAGGGTTGTGGTGGTAGGATCTACCCCGGCACAGGGTTGTGGTGGTAGGATCTACCCCGGCACAGGGGAGTGGTGGTAGGATCTACCCTGGCACAGGGGAGTGGTGGTAGGATCTACCCTGGCACAGGGGGCGGTGGTAGGATCTATCCCGGCACAGGGGGGGGGATCTCGGAAGCGATAGAGAGTGTGTTGTTCATCTTCTCGCAGAGACCAGACGATATCTACACTATGTTTGAGATTGCGTGGCGCGGTGGTGTTGAATCCAGAAACACTTCATCGTCTGACGTGTCCTGACTGGTCATTGAAACATTCATCTTGTCAGGATCGACTCCGCCCCACAGCCTCTGGGTCAAGAACACGACGATCCAGAGGTACAATGACACACCTGAGGGGGAACAACACTTTATTGGATGAGCGATTGTTCTTGAAGGAGTAAATAAAATAAAACAATTAAAAAATATAGTAAAATTACAAAAAAAAAACTGACAAAAAAAAGGGAATAAAAACTATTAATTAATTCACAAAAATAAGTCAAACGCGCTCTTTACAAGTGGAAACTTAAAAAAGATCTACATTCATAAAATCTTTAACCGAATTTGCATTCCAGTAAATATTAACATTTATTTACAAATTTCTGCTTTAGAAGTACTATATAGTAGGTACCCATCCAACTGCTACATTTCAACATAAAACGTAGGGACACACTAGAGACGAGGATTTTACAACCACGTCAGTAAAGAATGTACAAAGTTCACTTGAAGGGTGCATTATATTCTAAGTCCGATAATCATGCGGATAAAAATACAATCTTTAAGTATGCATGCATTTATAAAACAATATAGTATGGAAGTTAATTTACAGGTTACCTCTAACAATATATCATTTGACAGGGTTGATGAGTTTTAAATATTTAGGAACAATTTTAACTAGCTATAACGATATTAGGTTGGAAACTAGGAAAAGGTTATAATCGGAAAATGTATGCTATTACTCGTTAGTAAGTTGTTGACATCTCGCCTGCCTAGGATAAGGTTGCCAGACGTCCCATATTTACGAGAGTGTCACGTTTTTTAAGGAAATATCCCAGTGTCCCGAAAGATTTCGTCGGAACCACAAATTGTCACGTATTTTAGAAAAATTAAATTAAAATATGTGAAAATAATAAGATTACAAAATTTAAATAAAAAAATATTACAGTTAATGACAGTGAACTTTACACAGAGGTAACAAATAATATTCGTGTTGTATAAACTGAGCTGGAGAAAAACAAAAAAGTGTGTAGTGAAATGCCCAACCAACAAAAGTGGCACTATTACATAAAGACACGTGAGACAAAGTCTCAATAATTCTCCGAACTACTTATAATATTGTGTATTAATCACAATTTGTGAATGTGGGGAATGCCAGGCCTCCACCGTGGTTCGGATTCCACGTTAAACTGTAGGTCCTCCATTTCATCTCACAATCACCCTACCATTACACATTAGCGTAAGTGCGTATAACCCGAACGGGAAGTAAGACGCGGTGCTAATAAATAATAATAATACTTATAATATGTCAGTACCTTTTCAGTATCCCAACACACAACGCGCATTGGAACGAATATATTCATTGATGACCGTTCAGTGGACAAAAGAAAGAAACCGAACGGAACTAAACACAGTGGAGGTAATTTTGCAAAACTTAGTCAATGAAAATAAGACTTGTTCTGAATTTTATTACTATGTATTAGATAAAAACACTTTTTTAAAAGTTGCACAAAGTTCAGAGAAGTATTAATCTATCTATGTCTACCAGATCGTTAAAGCATTGCTCAAACTTCTTTAGATATTTTGTTTTTTAAAAATACTGTGGGGTCTAAGTCAGGGGCATCGCGCTGGGGGAGGGGGCGTCACCCCCCTCCAATGCTGGTTAAAAGCTTGAAAGTTGGGAATTTTGCTAGATTTTAGTTGAGTTGGGAAATTCTAGGCTTATTCTGTACCCCATTACTTTCTATTATGAAAGTCCTTAATCACAGACTTGTACAGACAAATTAAAAATTTCCCAACTGTTTATACCTACTCTACAAAAAATCCCATCTTCAAACCTCATCAAACATTGAGGTTCCTTCTGCAGTATATTGTAGAAAGCTTAGTTAATCAGGTAGTCTAGTAGCGCCGTTATCAGTAGGCAGAGACAACGGCCGCTGAGTATATCAAATGAGGTATGGAAACGAATCGTAAGGGAACAAACAACCTGAGCTGCCCAGTAGCAAAATTTCACTTAGCCAGCAATGCTTGAAGTGGAAGTATTGTCAGTCAATGTTTTGTTTATTGTTTAGTGTTTTTGGTTGTGAATTTTGTGGCTGCTAGACTGTCACAGTTTTATGATTCAAATTATCATATGTTGTACAGCCAATGCCTTAATTAGGACTTTTTTTTAAATGTTGAAGGGATACATGCAGTGAATATTAACGCAACATTTTATGGTTTTCTCATCGAAAGCTCTGACTGATGAAATGAGGACATTGAGGTTAGTGTTAATGTTTGATTTCTGAAATACACACTAATTTTTCTAGCAAGTATCCATACTAGCTTGAATTTAACTGAAGTATCTTATTTCAATGTTTATTAAAATAGGCTTTCATGAAAGCAATTTAAATAGGCTCAAAGCAACAATGAAGGAAGAGGAGTAATAGGACTGTGTTACATTGTTACAACTCTTATAATTTTTCATTTGATTAAGTAGACTGCATTAAACAAAAAATTGAAGTTTATTTTCACACATAATATTTTCAAATTTGGGATAATTTTTAAATTCGTTATTTGGTTTTCGATTTGCATGACATTTCATATAACCATGTTGTTTAGCGTGCTGATTTTGAATTTGCCGTAAGTTATTTAATAAAATGTCAGGGGAAGCCCTTTCACCCTCACGTGCTAGATTACAATATATTTCAAATAGTTTATTAACGTACCAGTATTAACATTTTAGGGCAACTTCCATGAGGTTATGAAGCAGGACATTAGTAGACAGGTATCAAAATACAGTAGAAGTATCGATACATTCAACTTTTTATTGGTTTATCTAACAGTTGAAGATGTTTTTAAATAAACATGATAGATTGCTAGTTTTTTGCTAGAGTGACGAGCGAGTTGTAAATCTCCGTGAGCTTACTAGTTAAATATTGCTTCCAACTGTGTTATAATAAAGCAGCCTTTTACAATTGGGGGTCGCAGCGTGTTTTGGGTGGGTTCACAATGTAGAAGTTTTAGCTTTATATTTACTTTTCCAAAGATTTTAATGATTATAAGAAGATGCGAAATTCTAGTAGAAACGTAAGTTGTTAAAGTGATAAAAACGATCTAATTACAGCTTAGCTACCTTTTGGCTATTCCATTATGATAGCTTCTTGCTGACTTGTTAACTGTGGCAGTCTTGTAATGCTGCTAGCATAATATAAAATCATCCCCCAACCCCAGGTTTGTTTATTCTATTTTACTACATTTTAATGGCATATAATCATCACGAAAAGCAATTTATAATAATTAAAACAGGCATTAGTGGACATGCGGGTGTAATGTCACGCTCTTTTGGTTTGGTTTGTTGGTGAAGGTGAAGTAAGGATTTTAATTCTGGTCGGGGGTAGTTTATCATAATATCCCTCCAAGCAATAAGTGTACATTTCCTCTAAATTTTACCAACTCCATTGGTGTATTTAACTGTAGATAGTCCGGGCTGGTAGTAATACACAGTGAAAAAACTTATAAAATAGGATTTGAACGCTTTTAATTTATCAAAGGGTCGCGATGGCCGCAGAGTTAATAGTGGTGGTCATAAACTACAAAATGTTGAAAACCACTACTGCAAATCTTATAAATATATTTAAGCTCAATTGGATATTTAGCTCAGATGCCGGTAAACTGAAATAAATAATTCAAGTTGCACTGAAAAAGCCATGCAACTTGAATTATTATTAGCACCGCGTCTTACTAACCGTTCGGGTTGTACGCACTTACGCTAGTGTGTAATGGTAGGGTGATTGTGAGATGAAATGGAGAACCTACAGTTTAACGTGGGATCCAAACCACGGCGGAGGCCTGGCATTCCCCACATTCACAAATTGTGATTAATACACCATATTATAAGTAGTTCAGAGAATTCTTGATACTTTGTATCACAGGTATTCATGTAATAGTGCCACTTTTGTTGGTTGGGCATTTCACTACACACTTTTTTGTCACTTCTGACAAGACTTGTATTATTCACAACTTGTGAATGTGGGGAGTGCCAGGCCTCCACCGTGGTTCGGATTCCGCGTTAAACTGTAGGTCTTCAATTTCATCTCATAATCACCCTACCATTACACATTAGCCGAAGTGCGTATAAACCGGACGGGTAGTAATAGTAATAATACAAAAGTTTCTCATCTAATGCCACTATACTCATGACAGATATTCAGGAACGGTTGATTTTAACATGGGATGAAAATCTAGCTGTGTTTGTATTGGAGCAATATTTTGATTTATTTTAGAAAATAAAATGTTTTGCCATAAAAACTGCAAAAACACTGGCCTTTTCTCGAGTCCCCTTCAAGCCCACCTAAAGTTACCCCATGTTAGCGTAGTGAAAATATAAAAATTACCACAAATAAGGAAAACTTTGTGAAAACTCCCCCACTCAAATTAGAATTTAGAGCCTAAACTCCTTGACGATTATTATTATATATTTAAAATATGAAGTTTGATCTTTGTGGTTTGGTAGCTATAACTAACCTAAACTTTCAGAAATAAATAATATAAATATAGCATGATACATTTACAAATCATATTAACCGTCTACATTATTCGAATTGTATTTTAAAGTACCAAATATATGTTTTAATTTGACACAAACATTAACAAGAAGCTATGAATATTTTAATTAATTACAACCGGTTGCGTATAACCCGAACGGGTAGTAAGACGCGGTGCTAATAATAATAATAATAATAATAATAATAATAACAACCGAAATCAGAGAAACTCTACTAACAATAAAAAATCTCGTTTTAAAATGACGCTTTGTGGACATTAAAACGCATATGCATATATATATATATATTGCTTTAACTAGTATTTACCCCGGAGGGAAAAAATATAAAAAAATCTGAGGTGCAGCGACCGAGATATTCACAAATTTGGTGATTTCCTGTGTAATAAGCCGAGAATAGCTTGCCAAAGCGTCTTGGTTCCAAGTTTGTATTATACGTAATTAATTAATTAATTAATTATACTAAGGGACTAGGGATGAGAAAGGTATAATTGGGAGGAGATTCACCCACATTTTCATTGTGGAAGAGTGGGAAACTATCTAAGAGATATCTCCTCCTTAATATAGGCAAACCAGATAAAACTAGATTTAAGTTTATCCGTATGCTCATTGACTATCTTTTAATATTTATTTGACTTTCCTATGTAATACTCACCCAGAAACAAAATAGATGTAGTCACCACCAAAATATCTTCAGTGTGTTTGGAAGATCTCTCGTAGATTACGATCCCAGTTAATTTGGACAGCACGCTCAAAGCTTCACAAATTAGCCAGGGGATTGCACACCATCTTTGTTCCTGGACACGGGGGAATATAATGGCCAGTCTACATTAAAAAGCCAATCAAACTGTCAGTTTATATACAAAAGCATATATAACTGTAATTTTACTTTCAAAAGAGAATATGACATCCATAGGTTAAGACTACATACACTGTGTTGGATAGGAACTGTACACACTTAAACCAGTTTGAAAAAACACTCGCCATGGTAGTTCCACACAGCAGTAGGAGGCTGTATTATGTTAGATATGAATTATACATCCTAAGAACAGTTTTAAAACACTTGCCAGAATAGTTCCACACAGCAGTAGGAGGCTGTATTATGTTAGATATGGATTATACATCCTAAGAACAGTTTTAAAACACTTGCCAGAATAGTTCCACACAGCAATAGGAGGCTGGAGGCTGCATACACTATGGCAAATCCCAAAAATCCCTTCAGTATATCAGTCGCTGAAATATCACAAAAAATATTAACTATCACATTCTAAGTTCATTACGATATGGGCAGCCCAGCATAAGAAACACAATTATAAATGTAAATAATAAATAAATGCAAAGTAGCAAAAATAGACTTTTTTGGAACTCCACTTACTGTCTAATAGAATATTTACAATAATAGGGTTAAGGAGGAGGAAGGAATTTTTGGTTATATATTCCCGAATTTGTGTGCAGAGTGAGAATATATTTTAGAAAATACACAATTAGAGCTTCATTGGGTCTTCTTTTTAACCACTGCTCCTACAAGAGCTCTAGAGTTGCACTGGGTCCTCTTTTAACCACTACTACTGTAAGAGCTCTAGAGTTGCACTGGTTCCTCTTTTAACCACTACTACTGTAAGAGCTCTAGAGTTGCACTGGTTCCTCTTTTAACCACTACTCCTGTAAGAGCTCTAGAGCTGTTCTGGGTCCTCTTTTAACCACTACTCCTACATAGAGCTCTAGAGTTGCACTGGGTCCTCTTTTAACCACTACTACTGTAAGAGCTCTAGAGTTGCACTGGGTCCTCTTTTAACCACTACTCCTGTAAGAGCTCTAGAGCTGCACTGGGTCCTCTTTTAACCACTACTCCTACAAGAGCTCTAGAGCTGCACTTGGTCCTCTTTTAACCACTACTCCTGTAAGAGCTCTAGAGTTGCACTGGGTCCTCTTATAACCACTACTCCTACAAGAGCTCTAGAGTTGCACTGGGTCCTCTTTTAACCACTACTCCTACAAGAGCTCTAGAGCTGCACTGGGTCCTCTTTTAACCACTACTCCTACAAGAGCTCTAGAGCTGCACTGGGTCCTCTTTTAACCACTACTCCTTTAAGAGCTCTAGAGCTGCACTGGGTCCTCTTTTAACCACTACTCCTACAAGAGCTCTAGAGCTGCACTGGGTCCTCTTTTAACCACTACTCCTGTAAGAGCTCTAGAGCTGCACTGGTTCCTCTTTTAACTAGAACTTGGATTGTTATGTAATTACACATTTTCATCCTGACATTTAGAAATGTGAAAAGCAAAATGTCAGCAAATTAAGTTGTTTGGGAATATTTTTCCTGTTTTAATCTAATATATTCTTACATATTTTGACAACGTCTACATATGTTCGGAGATACGGCATAAAATTACATACTTTGCGTGTTTTTAAATTACGGTATTATTTTTATTTCTCTGCTGGGGAAAATACTTTTAAATTATGAGTCACTAATTTTCAGGCAAACTATATTTTCATAAAGAAATGTATACATTGAAAGGATGGCATTGAACAAAGTCCAAGTCTTGTACGCTGGCTGGTCAGAGAGGATTACAGTAACCGTAACGTAACTTTGCGTTTGACGTTTATTGTGCTGTGAAGGGGAGAGACTGCAGCGTTGCCAGATAGTGGCCTCAGCAGAAAGACTCGCGTGGCGTGTTAGTTTGTAAACACAAGTTTATTGGGCTGTGAAGGGGAGAGACTGCAGCTTTGCCTGATAGTGGCCTCAGCAGAAAGACTCGCGTGGCGTGTTAGTTTGTAAACACAAGTTTATTGGGCTGTCAAGGGGAGAGACTGCAGCGTTGCCTGATAGTGGCCTCAGCAGAAAGACTCTCGTGCGGCGTGTTAGTTTGTAAACACATATTGACGAGTATTTAAAACAATAATTCTTTGATCTGATTAGTAAATTTACCAGTTTTTATTGTCAAGAGAAAAATCACATTTAAAGCAAAGAGGCAAATAAAAACTGAAGAAAACCGATCCCAAAATCAACAAAGGAAATGTAATTTGAAGTCTGTCACAACAAAAGTTCGATCTTTTGAAAAGTAAGAGACGAACCCAGTCTATAGCCCCGGGGTAAGTGTAATATTAAAATCGGCAAGTGGTCTGACATTCACATATTTTCCAAGAACCGGCAAAATCGGAGCAAGAAAATAAACCAAGCCCATTTTCCAAGAATTTCACGTGACAGAAGTCTACACATAAATTTCATTATAACATACGTTTCTTTCGAGCGAGGGTTCATTCAATGCTATATTTTTTCCCATTATTAAATAGTACCTATTTTAACAGATTTTACTACATATTTATGTACACTTTTGTAGGTTAATACTAGATAAAATCCGGGATATACTTAAAATCGCTACTCCTGTGAGAGCTCTAGAGTTGCACTATGTATGTCCTCTTAAAAAACACTATCATAGGAAGAGCTCTAGACATGAACTATGTCCTCATATAATCACTACTACAGAGAGAGCTATGCAAGTATCCAACCTTTCTTACTCCGGACAGTCTGGTCTGTATGCCCTAGTAGTTTGTCGTAGTCCATTCCAAGCAGGATGCCAACACTGTCTTCTCCATGGAAATCATTCAGTTCCGACACCAGCAGATTGGTCACTATCAAGGAGGCCACCTCAACAAACAAACACATGGTTAGATTTGTGGAAAGTAGACAAGTGTTCAATTGTTGTATGGGTTTCTTAGCGTACATGGAGGATTTAAGGGGGTACTTCGTACAATCTGAAAGGAAACAATTTTACTTTGATGGATTAAACTATGTCCCTCGTTTTTATAAGCTGCGTCATAGTGGTAGGCTTGCAACCTTTCAAGGTATCAAAGTGCACCACCGAGTTTTACTAAACATGTTTTTTAATATATGGGCCTTTCATTTAAGTCTGATATACCTATTAAAACAGATTTTGATCCAATATCATGGGAACTAAAGCTTTCGATTCCATGTTGATTGTGGCATGCAAAAGAACCTTAGAAGCAAGGCCATAGTCATGTGTTTTTTTAGGGGGTGGGGGGTTCAACCTCCTCTCCCCGAAATTTTATGAACAAAATATATATGGCTTTATTTAGGGTTCGAACAATATCAAAATTAATTTACAATTACAAATTAGGAGCTGTGTTACCATCAAAAGCATTTCAGAAGTGTTTAGTATTTAGAATCTTTCTTAGCCCTAAGTAGTTAAGGGGTTATGTTGCCATTAAAAAAAACACTTCAGATAGCTTCTAGAGGTGTTTAATATTTAGAATTTGTCCTAGCTTCCAGCAGTTATGATGTTATGTTGCAATAAAAAGCACTTTAGCTTCTAGAGCTGTTTTATCATTTAGAATTTTTTCTAGCTGGTGCCAATTGGGGGATGGGTCCACCAAACCCCGCTGAAATTATTGTCTGGCTATGGCCTTGCCTAGAAGATATGTGAAAATACCTTTATAGGCAGAATGGTAGGTCCTCTCGCTCTCGATAATAAAAAAATCTCGTGTGTGGATATAATCAGTCGGTTCAGAATGTGCACGTAAAAATAGTAATTTTACATGTTTCTTTTTCCCTCTTTGACGGCTTTGTTTATCTTACCATTAAAGGTTTGTTAACAAATTGGGACACCTTTTTATCTTTTAACAACATAGCAGGAACTTTATTTCCTTTAAAAAAAAAATTAAGTTCTGGAAGATAGATTGGGCTCGGGGTTGTGGTGGGGTATAGGTACGTTGCTTAGAAGATTTTCCTCAAAATTTTGGGAAACACTGAAATAGATTAATCTCTTTTCACATTACATCTTTTTTAATCTATCTTATATTTCAACATACATTTTAAAACAAAATACAATCTAATATAATAAGCAAAAATAAAATCAATAGTGTAATTTTATGTTTTTTACTGACACATTTTAAATAATATATATTCTTAATTTATTCTTAAATCTCATAATATATTTTTTTTTCAATTTAATTCATCTTATTTCAAGGTTAAGTTAAATAATCAAAGTAAAATCTGCTCAATGTTTATACATTAGCTTTGTTACTATACCAACATGCATGAGAAACTTAAGTACGCTCTTTCCTTTTTGACAAACATCCAACACAGAGACTTCAGAAGTTTATATTTGAAACTGTGATGATAACAGATTGGTACGTCAGCAATATGAACTGTGTTTTCCCCTTGCATAGGGATCATTTCAGGGCCTGGCTGCTGAGGAGTATAATCTAGAAATAAGATAGTTTCTATTTCCTTTAATATAATAATCAGTAGTTCAGAAGATATATTAAGTATCCATAACTTTAATAATAATTATTAGCCAAAACCAAAGTGCACACCACATTTACCCCCCTATAGAACTATGATTTATACCAAACACACATTTGTTTGAATCTCAACAAGAGGAGATTTAATTAATCCCCTCGGAACACCAACGCTAGTGCAGACTATTAAAATGTAACCTCCTAAGTCTGTTCCCGTAGGCTAGTAGGTTGTTGGTATTGCTAATGAAAGCTAGAGAGTAAAGCCGGTGACAGTCTGACGTTTTGGTCGCTGCGACACAAATCCCGCGACATACCCGTACTGGTCTTGTGATTTTCCTGTACCTTCACCCTCTCCTAAGGAGCCACAAAAAAAACCTACGAATCTATCCTCACAACGGACCTATTTTTTTGTATACTCTGATTAGGTTGGTATTGATTTTTCTGTCACAGAGCAATAGTTGACCGGTGATTGTTGCCTCATGTGAAACGGCTCTAAGGGGACTAAAATGTAGAAAATAATCTTTCTTCTACTCTCATTATAACAATTTTGGTTCGCACAGAGTTTTAATGGCCCAAGAACATTATTTAATCTCAAAGTTCATCCGAAATATAACTTTATTTATTGTACTGGAGATATCTCAAATGAGCTAGTTTCATTTAAAGACCAGTACCAATAGTTTGATATTCAAAATTTGTAGTCATATTTTAAAATTTCCCCAAAATTCATAAACGGAAAAAAGTATAGAAATAAAAAACGATATACTAGTTGCCCCTTAATCCTAGTTTAAGTGTGCACCACTGATACTAGTCCTTCATGCATGAACTAAATATTGGTTAGGATATTGATGCGTGGCCATCATGCGTTAATATTTTTTGGCATTTATGGTAAATTTATTGAAAAAATTAGCTAATGAGTGGGTAGATTACAAAAACCCTTTTCTTTGAACCAAATTTTATTTTATATATTTTATTTCCTTTAATGTAAATATAAGGGAAGTAAAATGTCAATAGAAATGGTTTGAATGTGGTGAGAGGAAAAATTGCTTTTCGGGTAAATACCTCCAAAACTAGTTTTTCTAAGGGACGAATCAGGTAATAAATATCAGCTTTGAATAAATGTAAAACTGTTACAAGTGAAGGATTTTGTATCTGTGCAAAATGTTCTGTAAAATGAAAGGCTAGATGGTTAAATTGACAAACGAGTGACTGCATCTCAGAGTAGTTGGATGTATGTGGACTATTGCAAAGAATTAAATACTATTGAAAGAGGCAAAGACGGCAGTATATAAAAGTGTTAGCGACAACATTGTTTTATGGATCTGAAGAGTGGGTTTGTCAAGAGAAGCACAAAAGCAAGGTGAGTGTGGTTGAAATGAGATATTTAAGAAATGTATGTGGAAAAACTTGTATGGAAAGAGTCAGTAATGAATGGGTGCTGAAGGTGTTCGGTTTAAAAGGGAATCCAATAGATAAATGTGAAAGAAGTGTCTTACGTTGGTTTGGGTATGTTGAGAGGATGAGTGTGGATCGAGGAACGAAGTAAATATATGAAGATAGCGTGTGTGTATCAAAAGAAATGGGTAGGCCATATAAGACGTGACTAAATGTTGTAGATGAATGTGTGAAAAATTGAAACATTAAGCGTTGTAAGAATAAACGAGCATGCATGACTATGTACGGATGTTGTTGGAGCGAAGGGGATATGCAAGGATAGGGAAGTGTGGAAAAAGTTAGTGAGAATAGATTAAGTGCGTGATTAGGTATGTAATGAAATTTCAATAGAAGGGTTTAATTTTTGATTCTTACGTTTTAACACAAGCCACTTAATCGAATTTGTTTAATCAATAGATATTATAAGGATAGTCATAAAGGAATTGTACCCTCATTAGGTGACGGATGTGTGATAAAACTGAAGTAATACACTCCACTAACTATATCCAGTGCACCCAGCCGAGACTCGAATCTTTTCCTTACAGTTAGCAAACATCTCGTATAACTTATTGGGAGTCTAATATCTTATGTGCGTGACCACTGGTGTGGCTTTTGTACTTGTTATTGTATTTTTACAATACTCTCTCTACGAAAAATGAGGATGCATTAACTCTTAAGTAACTCTCCTCACTATTAACCCTTCAATTAAGTCACTGATAATGTGTACGTTAAATGCGTGAACTAAACAATGCGGTTCCTGCTCTGGCCGGCTCACTTTGTTTGTCATACAAATGTACTAAGGTAAGGTAAGGTAAGCCTGATCGTTTGTTTACATTTTGTTTGAAGTAAAATATCTCTTTTTTTTAGAACGGAACACTGTAAACTTCTTAACCTAAAACCTTTCAGTACACAATCTGAGTATTATCATTAAATTGATTTTCGCTAATATAATATATATATATAACGCACAATTTATTATTCCCGTTTGGGAATATACTAATTACACTAATGGTTAAAGGATGGGCAAGAGTGTATTTGGAGGAAGTGCACTCATTTTCGTGGCGGGAGAGGAGGAACCACCGAGTAAAATCCACCCTCTTCACACCCGCCCTGCCTCTCCACAGTACGGTCTATTGAAAGAGTGACGATGAAGTGGGTTTAATTTTTTTTTTAAACACAAAAGGCTTGTTAGGAAGTAAAATAAATATGGTTTAGGATCCACTAAAGATCAAACCAAATTCTATTGACTCCGAAAATAATATTTGTATAAATGTTGAAATACCTACGTAACCAACAAACAGTTGTAAACACAGTAGAAGAGTTGAGTGCATAGGTAAATAAAACATTTTAAAAATAAATAATTAAATTATATATTTAAATTAAACATAAGAAACCCAAAAGAATGAATCACTTACCAGTCCAAACAAAGCTATGAGTCTAGTAGCTGTGGTTAAATGCATGCAACATAATGTTTTCTGCGCCATCCTAAAATAATTGTTAAATGATTAGAAGCCACACACAGTTTAAATTGAAGAGTTGTTCCCTCATTGACGTCCGATCATAAAATGGGATAGACCGAAATAACGCGAGCTATGAAATGAAATGAATGACGTCACAAGAAGTTAAAGGGTGTGTTCTATAACACTACAACCCACCGGCTGGCAAGTGAATTTTTTTAGTTTTTTTTTAGCTAAGTATTAGCAACAGATGCTGAAGATGCACGTTAGCTCCGAATCACTTAATGTACAAAATTTGTTTGTATGAAAATTAAGAATAGATTTAGAAATTTTCGTGTTTTGAGAGGTCATAGTTTTCGACAGAGTTGACAAGCACCTGGGAAAACTGGAGAACTTGGAAAACACTGGGAATTGTCTGTGTTTGGTAAACTGATTTCTTTTCGTCTTTACTAATCTTTAGAATGTTTGGAAAAAATTCCTTCTGGAGTACCCGGAAAATACCTATAGCTTTGTATTAAGCAAAAATTGGCAACCTTGACTACTTATTAGATCACCACAGGACTTACAAACTAGCCCAATATTAGAAAAACACCACACTAAGTCTCCTGGTCAACCATTAACCAATTGTAGATTTTCGGCATTTCAGAAATAGAACCAAGGACCCCTCCTTGATAGCCGTAATACTTATTGATCTAAGGCAGGGGTCAGCAACATTTTCGGTCCCAAATTATCTACAAAATTATCAAAGATTCAGGAATTACCAATCGTTTCTACACCCTACGTTTTGTTTTTCTTTTTTATTCACACATCTTATATTTACTCAGCTAAGCCATGGACATGTTGTCACAAAAGCGTGATAGCTTGATTGGCCTTCACTGGCCAAGAGGATTATCGACATAGCTTACTTGGGATTCATTGACCAGGAGGATTATCGTCATAGCTTAGTTGGGCTTCATTGACCGGGAGGATTATCGCCATAGCTTAGTTGGGCTTCACTGGCCAGGAGGATTATCGCCATAGCTTACTTGGGCTCCATTGAACTGGAGGATTATCGCCATAGCTTAGTTGGGCTTCATTGGCCGGGAGGATTATCGTCATAGCTTAGTTGGGCTTCATTGACCTGGAGGATTATCGTCATAGCTTAGTTGGGCTTCATTGGCCGGGAGGATTATCGTCATAGCTTAGTTGGGCTTCATTGACCTGGAGGATTATCGCCATAGCTTAGTTGGGCTTCACTGGCCAGGAGGATTATCGCCATAGCTTACTTGGGCTTCATTGACCGGGAGGATTATCGTCATAGCTTAGTTGGGATAAGGTCACTAGACAGGAGGATTACGACTATGTGGCCACAAAAACACAAAACAAAAAACACATTAGCTTTATCCTTTTAAACGCAGGTCATAACAGGTACACGTGGACTAACTGTAATGCACCCTTAAAATCAATCTTAATTAAATACTTAGGTTTCAACCCTTTTAGAAAAAAATAAAAATAGAATATGTATAATACTTTCTTGGGTGACCACATGGTCTAAGGCATCACTATCATGTTAGATTAGACTTCCGATGATAGGGAGATTAGGGTTTGAATCCCGGTCGGGTGTATTGAGGGAGGCTTCCCCGAAATGGTTTTCCACTATCCCTACACACAAATGCGGGTACACTTCCTCTAAATTCAACCTTACTCATTCCTAATTCGTAATTAGTACATATGCGTATAGCCTATATAGGTAGTAAGACATGGTGCTAAAAAAAAGAGACGAATAATTCTTTACCACTGAGCTAACTAAGAACCGTCCCGTGCTCGGGGATATTCTTCACTCGGTGTTTAAGGAAGATCTTCGTTATTTAACTAAATATAATTCTACGTTTTACCTTCATTTTATTCGCTTTAATATACAATGTCATTGTACAAAAAGTCGTATGAAGCAACTCATGAGTTGCCTCTGGCTGTGGTATCAATGTTATTGTACAAACGGGCAATGAAGCCCTTAATGAGCTGCCTATGGCTGTGATATCAATGTTATTGCACAAATGGGTCATTAAGCCCTTAATGAGCTGCCTCTGGCTCTGATATCAATGTTATTGCACAAATGGGGTTTTAAGCCCTTATTGAGCTGCCGCTGGCTGTGATATCAATGTTATTGCACAAATGGGTCATTAAGCCCTTAATGAGCTGCCTCTGGCTGATGTATAAATGTTATTGCACAAATGGGTCA
Source organism: Timema monikensis (assembly GCA_902151445.1). Taxonomy (NCBI): domain Eukaryota; kingdom Metazoa; phylum Arthropoda; class Insecta; order Phasmatodea; family Timematidae; genus Timema; species Timema monikensis. The sequence continues at coordinate 6,936 of CABFVZ010001836.1, read as the reverse complement.
TGAAGCCCTTACTGAGCTGTCTCTGGCTGTGATATCAATGTTATTGCACAAATGGGTCATTAAGCCCTTATTGAGCTGCCGCTGGCTGTGATATCAATGTTATTGCACAAATGGGTCATTAAGCCCTTACTGAGCTGACTCTGGCTGGGATATCAATGTTATTGTACAAATGGGTCATGAAGCCCTTACTGAGCTGCCTCTGGCTGTGATATCAATGTTATTGCACAAATGGGTCATGAAGCCCTTACTGAGCTGACTCTGGCTGTGATATCAATGTTATTGCACAAATGGGTCATTAAGCCCTTACTGAGCTGACTCTGGCTGTGATATCAATGTTATTGTACAAATGGGTCATGAAGCCCTTACTGAGCTGCCTCTGGCTGTGATATCAATGTTATTGCACAAATGGGTCATGAAGCCCTTACTGAGCTGACTCTGGCTGTGATATCAATGTTATTGCACAAATGGGTCATTAAGCCCTTACTGAGCTGACTCTGGCTGGGATATCAATGTTATTGTACAAATGGGTCATGAAGCCCTTACTGAGCTGCCGCTGGCTGTGATATCAATGTTATTGCACAAATGGGTCATGAAGCCCTTACTGAGCTGACTCTGGCTGTGATATCAATGTTATTGCACAAATGGGTCATTAAGCCCTTACTGAGCTGACTCTGGCTGGGATATCAATGTTATTGTACAAATGGGTCATGAAGCCCTTACTGAGCTGCCGCTGGCTGTGATATCAATGTTATTGCACAAATGGGTCATGAAGCCCTTACTGAGCTGACTCTGGCTGTGATATCAATGTTATTGCACAAATGGGTCATTAAGCCCTTATTGAGCTGCCGCTGGCTGTGATATCAATGTTATTGCACAAATGGGTCATGAAGCCCTTACTGAGCTGCCTCTGGCTGTAGTATCGATGTTATTGTACAAACGGGTTATGAAGCCACTCATGAGTTGCCTTTGGCTGTCATATCAATGTTATTGTACAAATGGGTCATTAAGCCCTTACTGAGCTGCCTCTGGCTGTCATATCAATGTTATTGCACAAATGGGTCATGAAGCCCTTACTGAGCTGCCTCTGGCTGTGGTATAAATGTTATTGCACAAATGGGTCATGAAGTCCTTACTGAGCTGCCTCTGGCTGTGGTATAAATGTTATTGCACAAATGGGTCATTAAGCCCTTAATGGGCTGCCTCTGGCTGTGATATCAATGTTATTGTACAAATGGGTCATGAAGCCCTTACTGAGCTGCCGCTGGATGTGATATCAATGTTATTGCACAAATGGGTCATTAAGCCCTTATTGAGATGCCGCTGGCTGTCGTATCAATGTTATTGTACAAAGGGGCTATGAGGCCACTCATGAGCTGCCTTTGGCTGTGGTATCGATGTTATTGAACAAACGGGTTATGAGGCCACTCATGAGTGGCCGCTGGCTTTGGTATCAACGATGATTTTCACACGTCCATCACAGACTCTGCCTTAAACTATGAATGAAGAATGACCCTGAGCACAGGATGAATTCAGGGTAGCTCAGTGGTAGAGCATTGGCGTGCTAAGCCAAGAGTCCAGAGTTTTATTCTCGTGTCCAGATTTTATTTTAAATTTATGAATATGATATTTGATGTACCTATATCCGAGGCCATGGGAATGAAGTTTGTGAAAAGCACGAGGAGAAACAAGACTAGAAATGAAGTCATCTGGGAAAGAGTTGGAGTAAGGAAGTACATGAGATAGTAGAGGATGCAAGCCTGAAATGGTATGGGCTTGTAATGAGGATGTTGGAGTATATGAGATAGTAGAGGATGCAAGACCGAGATGATAAGGGCATGTAATGAGGATGTTGGAGTATATGAGATAGTAGAGGATGCAAGACTGAGATGGTATGGACATCTAATGAGGATGTTGGAGTATATGAGATAGTAGAGGATGCAAGACCGAGATGGTAAGGGCATGTAATGAGGATTGAGAACGAGATACCAAAGAAGATGATGGAAATGAAGTATGTAGGAAAAAGACCACAAGGAAGACCAAGAAAGAGATGGGAGGAGCAGATAACAGAAAGTGCTCAATTGAGAGGAGAATGAAAGAAATAGAAGGAGGAAGAATGTTGGAAGGAAAGAGGAAGATGGAGGCCATTTACTAAACTGACTCAGCCACAGGTTGAAAATAGTTGATGATGTTGGTTGATATCCGTAACTATAGATCATTTCAATCTTTTAATCATCGATAGTCATGTAAAGTTATTTGTTGGTAGCGTTGGATTACCCACATTAGAATCTTGTGTTTAAGATGGGACCGTAGGGGACGCGAGATAAAGCCAGTGTTTTCGCAATTTTAATATCAACAATTTTTTTGGTCATAATAAGTCAAATATTGCACCAGTACAAACATAGAGTTTAATTCTCTTCCTATGGTGATATCAACACTTGTTAAATATACGCCAAGGTTGTCCTGGAATTTAATGACAACTTCTTCTCTTCATTTAAAAAAAACTTGGTCCTCTAATGCCGCTATGATCATGACAGATATTCAGCAACTGTTAAAGTCATTATGTGAAGAAAATTTAACTCTATGCTTATACTGAGGTGATGTTTTATTTATTTTAGGCCAACAAAAGTTTTACTATAAAACCGACAAAAACACGCTTCTTTTCTTGCGTTCCCTGCATCCCTACCTTAAAATTACGCGTTTTTTGAGTGATTTCTTTGAATATAAAATATTGGCAAGGTCAAGGAACTTTTACAAAGCGTTTCCAACCTGTTATAAGCATAAGACCAAGTGACCTTAGGCTGTTTGACTTTAGGCTGATAGCTTTGAAACAAATGAAGTATTCCAAGTGGCTTTGAGATCAATAATTAAGACTAAATAACTCGTCAAGTCAGTAAAAGCTTTCAGGGGTTTCTATAAAGATTAAAATTTGCAACTAAATAAGATTAAATCAAGAAAAGAAAGAAAGAAGAGAGAATTTACTAATTTGTTGACTGACCTTACTGCTAGTTTTTGGGCTATATTTTGGTAGAGGGAAGTGGAGTAGGTGTCTAAATAGAAAGTCAAAATGAACATAGATAGTCTATTTAAAACAAAAGTGAAGTATAAATTGAGTATCGTGCCTCCCGAGGTGGATTATCCCCTCTTCTCACCCCCCTCCAATTTAGTAATAAAGGGAGCGGGAGGGAAGGGGGTGTTTGGACTAATGGAGCCACTCTATATGCTAATACAGAGGGGCTTGATGATATATCAGGGGTAATGATGCTACCTGAAACCACCTTAACTCACATAGTTGCTTCTACACCATTAACTTCCTGTAACACGCATCGGTGGGCACGAGGACTAAACGTCTGACTCGTATAGTATTGGCTAGCTGGTGACGGGAAGGTCGGAGCGAGAATCTTCTTCGAGTATACTGAAAGTGGTTTTTATTCAATGACCTACACTCTACTTCCACAAAAATACGGGTACATTTCTTCATATTTCTACCTTCCTCAACCCTTTCCCTAAGGGCGTGATTAAAATTACAGGAAGTAAGACAAGGTGAGAAAAACCAAAATCAAAACCTCCTGTACTCTATCTCAGTGTTATGAGTGTTCAGTTAGTGAACTTAGGGACCAGTTGCTAATCAACTGAACAATACGTACTCTATCTCAGTGTTATGAGTGTTCAGCTAGTGAGCTTAGGGACCAGTTGCTAATCAACTGAACAATACGTACTCTATCTCAGTGTTATGAGTGTTCAGTTAGTGAGCTTAGGGACCAGTTGCTGATCAACTGAACAATACGTACTCAACTCTGATTCAACTTCAATAGATCAAGCTAAAGGTTCTAACAGGGAAAGTGTTAGCGAGTTTTTTGACATCCTGAAAATATATATGAAGAAATCATACTGACGCAACCCAAATTACTAACGCTAATGAATCAGGATTTTCTATTGTGTAGAAAAGAATTGAAAGGGTGATTTCTCAAAAGGGGATGAAACAAGTAGGAGTTATTGAAGGAGGAGAAAGGGGTACTAGGAAGACTTTTATCACATGTGCTAATGGGACAAGAATGTACGTTCCCCCAATGGTATAATTAAAAGACTAAGAATGTCTCCATTATTGGAGCTCCAGCAGGCAGATGAGTGACGATATCCAAAACAGGTTAAATTAACAGTGAACTGTTTCTAAAGTGGCCACAACATTTTATTGCTACGGTTAAACCAGCCAAAGATTAGAAAAAGAGTTCTTCTGATATTGGATGGCCATACCAGATATAAAAATCTTGATTCTCTAGAAACCGCCAAAGAAAACGGCGTCATCAAGCTGCAGCTTCCGGGTCATACTACACATAGATTACAACCCTTTGATGTTGCTATTTTAACACCACTGGGGAAATATATAATGACCAAGCTGTGAGGTCACAAACTGTAGCGTACTTACTAAACGAAGCGGATGGGAAAGCGGCAACGATCTAGAATGCAGCAGCAGCCTTAGGGCTGCAGAAATATGGCCAATAAACCACAACATTTTCAGTGATTTCGCACCAAGGCATGAACCTAATGAGGGCTATAAGCCTACCATAGATGAAAATAAATATAGGCCTAAGACTAACGGTGAATATAACTATAGACATCGGGAAAACGTAGGCCTAGGTCTTGACTTAGTCCTAACCATTGTTGAAAACCACAGTGAAAACCAGCCAGATTCCAATGAAAGGGGAAAAAATTCCAGGTTTATCTGTTTGTGAAATATCGCCTTTTCCATCAACGAATGCAAATGTCAATAAGTGACAGCAAAAAAGGGCTCAGAGTGCCATCGGCCTAACCACTAGTCCTCACAAAAATTATTCAAAATTAGCTTTTCAGGAAAGAGCTAAGCGAACACACAATGGAAATAACAATTCCGAAAAACTAGAAAAGGACAAATACGTTTCGAGGCTCTAAATAATGAAGATACTTGCAGTAAAATTCCCGATAACAATGATGACTGGTTCTGCATTTTTTGTGCAGATACTGATATTGAAACCATGATTCAGTGCTCAAAATGCTCGAAGTGGGCTCACAAGTCTTGTGCTACAGTTGAAAAAAAACATTTAATTTTGTTTGTTATACTTGTTCTTAGAATGCAAGTTTAGGCTTAAGCTGTGTTTACAAGCAAGTTAATAAACTGACTTTTAAAGACTGGAAAGTAAAATTTTGATTTAATTTTGGTACATACATTCTTACACGGTTCTAATTCAGCGAGGACACGCAAGTTTTAGCCTAATTTGGTTATTTTTAATGCGTCAATTGTATTTAAATTCAATATTTAAATATTTATAGCTCACAATTACAACAGAAGTATATATAAGTACGATTTTGGAACAAAAATTACGATTTATGAAAGAGGTCTCTGAAATCGAACTGAATGTAAAGGTTTGGGAAACAATGTTTTTCTCCAGTAATGTTTTAAAACAAAATTGTAAAATAAATGTTCTGGTAAAGCTTAAAGTCCTTACTGTATGCTGGTGTGTAAAACTCTTTGGATTGACGAATATATTATAAAAAAAAAATTAAATCCCTTACGTGACACTATATCGGCAACTTTCCCTAACCTACCCTTAATTTTATCGTTGTAAATCTAAATCTAAAAACTACTCAGGGGATCCTCATGAAAACCCACCAAGCTTAACAAGTCTTAGCCCGATCAGTAAAATAGTTTCGGCTCCACTCCGACAAACAGACATACAAACAGACAGACAAAGAGACAGACAAAGAGACAGACAAACAGACAGACAAACGGCATCGCTAAAACAACTTTTTCTGTTATTATTAAAATCCAAGATAGATATTTTTACGATCACAATACCTCTGTCTCAGAGGGGTAGATGTAAAATAAATATAGGAGCTTTCATACCAAATTAATAGCTCGTCTTGGTAATATACAATTTCTATCAACAGATTCTCCAGTTTGGAATAATGGAGATTGTTGCGTTAGATATCAACTTGTAAGTTTTAAGGTTGTCACCAGGTAGTCGAATTGGAACTAGAACCAAAACCACTAACAGAAATTAACAGTTATTTTAAGGAACCAGAAACTGGACAGGTACCAAAAAAAGTGTTTAAAAACCCGAACCGGAATATACATGTATTTTAGGTTAATTAATGCTCCTATCATATCTTGAAGGCTATACTTTTTTTTAAAGAAATAATTTACAATTACATTTTATCCCCTTCTTTATGAAACTTAATAATTTTATTTTGAAAATAAAACTCTCCCTCTTCTAAGGAATTTTTGTGAAAGTAGGATATATTTATTCCCCAAGGTGATTATATAAGTATCAATGAGCACTTAGTACTAAACACTGATAAGTTCAATGTGTACTTAGCAGTAAGCACTCATGAGTTAAATGAACACTTATCAGTAAGCACTGATGAGTTCAATGAGCACTTAACAGTAAGCACTGATGAGTTCAATGAGCACTTAACAGTAAGCACTGATGAGTTCAATGAGCACTTAACAGTAAGCACTGGTGAGTTCATCTTATTGAGCAATGAGTGTCACGTTGTGTAGTGTTCTATCATTTTACTCTTTAGGCTAAGGGCTTAGAAAGATGTATTTAACTTTTAGTAGCAGCAAATAAGATGGGTAGGTTTCGAGAAATGAGAAACTGACCAGTTGTACAAGAAGTCTAAACTAAATACGGAGACATTTACTAGAGTGTGTTCATCATAGCGGTCCCAGCTCTGCACCCTGCTCGTGCGAGGTATGGGAGTAAAAGTGAAAAGAAAATACCAAGATATTCCAGAAATTTGTGCAGTACATTCGTATTTGAATGATTACTTGAAATTTTCCGCGGTGACGATGGGGACAAAGCGACCAAGTTTCTTGTTATTATTATTATTATTATTATTATTATTAGCACCGCGTCTTACTACCCGTTCGGGTTATACGCACTTACGCTAATGTGTAAT
>CABFVZ010001835.1:142400-160535 GCA_902151445.1 Timema monikensis | reverse complement strand
GGAAAAAGTTTAAAATTCCAGGTTTTCCAGGGCGCATATGAAGCCTGAATAAGTGTTTACTTTATAAGAAATTATAAATATATTGATATCTTTCTAGGCACATTATGGGATTTTGCTACAGCCTAAAACTTTTTCAATTTTTTTTATAGTTTGGTTTGATTCAAGTAATCAAATAATAAAAAATTTGAATCAATAGTATCGAAGCTTCACAGACTACTATAAACTATTAGAGAAATCCTTACCTCGACTTTTTGGAAATATAGTCTTTTTTGATTGACAAATCATAATGGCAGCTGCGATGCTAAGAATGTCTAGTAGTGTAATTTTTTTGGAAACTTATATAAAATTGAATTCAAGATAATTCATAGCCTATTTTGGCCATACCTTTGAATCATCAATTGTTTTTAGCCCGTGGCCGGGTCAATTTAGTAAAATGTCTCCACTATTCTTCTTTCATTTGCACAGTGGTTTTTATCTGCTTCCTCCCCATCTCTTTATTGATATCCCCTTCATACTTCATCAACTTAAATATTATTATTATTAGCACCGCGTCTTACTACCCGTTCGGGTTATACGCTCTTACGCTAATGTGTAATAGTAGGGTGATTGCGAGATGAAATGGAGGACCTACAGTTTAACGTGGAATCCGAACCACGATGGAGGCCTGGCATTCCACACATTCACAATGTGTCTTGTCAGAGGTGTAGGAAGGGTTTGGTAATCAGATAAATCTGTGCAAGGACCAAGGATTGAACACTAGACCCTAGCATAGAAATCCGACACCTTACCCCTAGACCACCAGATCACCTATACTTAAATATTAAAAAACACAAATAACTTAAATGGATTTTAATATTAAATATTCAACAAGACATGTATACATAAAATTAAATGTTTATGTTATCGTCGATCCTTTGGGCTGTTACTAGAAACCAGAGTAAACAAGTAAAGACGCACACTGAAGAAACTACACACACTATACACAACGCTGCGGACCAATAGCAAAATGCTCTCATCCATTCTGGATCAAGCGCCTGTCCTTAATTTTTTCATATTACCCTTTTGAATTATAAGATTATGTACTAAATATACTAATTGGTTAGAGGCAGGGAAAGTTGAATTTAGAGAAAGTGTACCTACACTCTTACTGAGAGAGTAGGAAACCTTTTAGAAAAAAACTACCCTCAGTACAGCCGACCGGAATCGACAGTCTAGTCTATTGCGAGAGAAGCACCTTAGACCATGTGGTCAAGGTCTTAATAAAAGATTGAAAGTTAAGCTTAGGAAAATAATGCGCTAGTGAGGTTCTCCTAATACAACACTTTCAAAAGCAAAAGTGATACTTTGTGTATCTTAATAGTTACCCTTATCAACGGGCAAACAGACTCTTTTAGTTTGCAAGTGACGGGAAAGTCAAGGTTCAGATCCTAGTAAAGTGTACTGAGGGTGGTTTTTCAAAGATGATGGTATTCATATCTCGAGCTCAGGCTCAAAATCTCGAGCTCCATGATACCTTATGACTAAATATTCACTCTTCTCTCTACTTGTTTGGATGTGTTTTGTGAAATGAGAGTGGCCAGTGGAGAGGGAGGAAGAACCAACCTATTGGAGTGTCAGGGTCAGCAACAAAGTAAAGTGACGTTGATTGGAGGAGAGAATGAAGTTTATATAGAGCCATCTCTTCATAGGGCTGTTAGAACACAACTAGCTTAATGCTAGAATGTATCATGTACACTTTAATGCAATATTCTACAACATACATCATTAATGTTTAACTTCTCTTTATATCTGATAGGAGGTCGGCATCACCTGAATAGCTACACTCCAGATGGACAAGGGCCTCGAAGTTTCATGAAAAGCTCGCTCAAGATCAACTTGAATGATAAAAATTTGAGCTCACAGACCTTTAACAGATGGTTTCACTCCCCCCTTCACACAAATGAAGGTACATTTCCTCCAAATACAGCCATATCAGAGTGTAATTAGTACATAATGCGTATAACCTAACCAAACAGTTGATGTGAGTTGTAGACTGACGCTCCAACTAGAATGTGAATGAGCACCCTGAAGTGCACCTAGTCCTCAGTCCCTGTTCTTGGCAGTGACAATAGGATCCTTGCCAGCCACAGTGGAGCTGGTGGGCTGGGTAGGGTCGTACTTGTACGTCTTCTGTATGGGGCCCCTCCCTGCCCTCTGGAACTTTATCTCGTCCACTCGCTGTCTTTCCTCCAGCTCTTTTGTGATCTTGAGGTTGGTCCACGCTGGGTACGACACACAATCAACACCAGTTATAGTTATCTAGCTGTATTTTTGTTGTTGCTTTATCTAAAAGGTACTTTATAACACAATACCAAAACAAATTACCAGTAATTTAACCTGAGGTAGTAAGAGAGTTGCCTTAAACCCACTATTTATGAATGTGAATATCTATTTTACCTATGAATCCTGAATTAAAATTGTGTATAAAAAAATTAAGATAAGAGGAAAAAAGAACATATTAGAATAACAAATTGAAAGAGCAACTAGATGTTAACATCCATTCATTCGTGGGACTGATCTACCAATGAGCAGTATTAGAACAATAAAACAAATTACAAATAAAAATATGTATATATATTTTAAATAATAATAATAATATTTAGCATGGCGTCTTACTACCCGTTCGGGTTATACGCTTTAAGTACTAATTACGTTAATGGATTTAGGAATCGGGAAGATTGAATTAGAGGAAGTGAACCCGCATTTGTGTGGAGGGAGAGTAAAAAACTATTTAGGAAAAACCCTCCCCAGTTCACCCGATCGAGATTCGAACCACGCCACCGAGGCGGGTTATTTTTTAAATAATTGTGCTTCTATAATTTTCTTAAATATACAGAATTTGAGGGTCTCTTACCAAGGTAGCGCAAATATAGTTTTAATATTCGTGTAGTAAAAACTCTCACCAAAGACCAAACCCAAACTAGGCCCCCTTCAACCACTTGGACACAACAAGATTGGTTGGAGGGGTGGGCACTTCTAAACTTCAACTTCACTTTGCTAATAAAAATAGTGACATCTAAAATACTCTAAAATTCAGTTATAGCCATTCTAGGCTGTGAAGTACGTTAATAGATGTGAAGCTCAAAGTAAAATATTACAACCAAACAATTGTAATCTAAAACAAGTTGATTTAGAGCATAAGGTTATATATAATAAGAACAATGTAATATTTTCTCAACCATTCAAACAACACAAAATATTCAAACTCGATTTGACTTTGAAAATATTTCATGTATCTTTGATTCGAGTTCACTTTGAATTGGTACAATGGACTAAAACCACTGGTTTCCTTCTTTTAACTCAAGATGGGTATAGAAGACTAAAAACCACTTGTTTCCTGCTTTTAACCCCAGATGGGTTTAGGACAGCGGCTCTCAACCTTATTTTAGACTGTACCCCTTGGCTATGACTAAGAGTTTAATGTACCCCAAGATAAAAAAAAATCAAGTTACAGGTTTAAAAAATGTATGACCCCATGGTATATTATTGATATATTTAATCTATTGTGAAAAAATATTTGTAATCAAAATATTTCAAATGTGACAAAGCTATTTATAGAGATTACAGCTGTTATAGCCTTAACATTACATCTTACTAAGAATTATAATAAGTTAAAAAAAAAAACACAGTTTTACTGTAAAAAGTCCGTAGAAAAGGTGTATACATTTTCTTCACAAATTTCTTAAAAAAATAAAAAAAAGTTAATCTAAACACAATATTTTCAAATCAAAATTTTTAATTGTAATTCTGGAGCTGGTATATTATGAATCCCAAAGTTTTTCAGTGAGAGTGCTGTGGCTCCATGGCTTGGTACTATTTTTGATGTCTGGTTGCCCAGTTGAATTTTTCAAACGGAGGTCCAGCTCCAAATTTAGCCTATTGTGGTACTTATTTTTTAGGCACCCCATGGATGAAAAACCACTCTTACAGAGATATCATGTTGAGAAAGGTGCCATAAACTTGATGGCATGGCCAGCGATATGAGGAAACTCGTTCACCTTTTGCAACCAAAGATCTAAGATATTTTTTTGGAGACTGGATTTGAGGGTTTAATCACAGGACAGTTCAATAATTTCTTTTGTTGAAAATAAATTTGATAGACTGGAGTTTTCCACTGTAAAAAAAGGGTCTCACATCCAGAATTTGCTTCCTAAATTCTCAGGAAAATATTCGTCAAAGTCTTTGATCAAACCCAGACAATCTCTTATGTCATTGACAACAGAATCATGAAGCTCAAGTTCATTTTCTTCTATGAGATCTTCTGAAGACGGAAATAATTACAGCTGTCCCTTGACAACTCCTTTTTTTGCAAATTGAAGTTTCTTTTTTAAATCTTTTATTTTGTCATGAATCACGAGGGGTGTTGTGTGTCCACCCTGCAGACCTTTATTCTGCTCATTCAGTCACTGAAATACGTCAACCATGAAAGATAGCCTGGAAAGCCACTGCCTATTTGTAAATTTGTCACTAAACTCACACTTGCTATCAGAGAGGAAAACTCTTAACTTCTTGTCTCATTTCATACAAACGAACAAGATAATTTCATTAAGAAAGTCATCTTAACACACATTATATGTTTGAGTAGGAATGTCATGAATCGACTGATATAGAATACATAAACACAACTAGATTGGAACTAATTAATATATAAAGATCCCCGCAATATATCTCTACAACTGCGTTACGAGTTTGAGTAATATTGTTGAGAGAGAAAGAGTATGTCACCATGTTGTGAAGGTTCAGGAAATTTGGTCAAATTACTCTAAATATAAGCAAGATAACTGTTAACGTAGAAGGTGTCAAGTAGAGGGTTGAAAATTCTCAGAAATATGTCTCCAGCCAAGAGCAAATAGGGGAAAAAGATGGGTGGAAATAACCAGATAGCGGTAAAAACCAACAATTAAGAGTTTTCCTTAATTCCCTTGGCAAAAGCCTTTCCTTTGGGAGCTGCTCACATACCTCTAGGGGTATGTGTACCCCAGTTTGAGAACAGCTGGTCTAGAAGACTTAAAACCACTGGTTCCTGTTTCTAACCCCAGATGGGACTAGAAGACTAAAAGCCACTGGTTTCCTTCTTTTAACCCCATATGGGTCTAGAAAACTATTTTTGGTGTTTGTCGAGTCTGGCCCGAGACAGGAAATTTAAAAGTATTTAAAAATACAAAAATTTGTAGTGACCTATTTTGATATGGTACCGACTATACATGGTCACGCCTGTTTAAAATATTGCACTGGTATTTCACCAAATTATATTATGTCCTTTGTGTAGTGATATGTGAATGGTTGTTTACAAAAATATTTTCAATATCCAAGAAATAATTCAAAAATTTAATTAAACACACTGAAAATAAAAATAAACTTGTATTATTTATTCTAATTTACACTTTCAAAGGAATAAATTTATCTTCAGTTGGTACCAATCAATGTATGTGATCAAGGCTGTTTTATGGCCGTCTTAAAATTTAAACTGTTAATTACATTTTCCCAGCTACAGCAAGAAAATAAAGCAAACTTGTTTTAAACTTTAAACGGTAGATATATATTTTATTTATTGAGGTAATTTCAGTTCGCTCTTATGTAATGTAAAATATAAGTGTAATATAATCACTATACTTCAAATAGGGTAGGAAGCTTCTCATACCTACTGAAGTCAAACATGGGTTCGAATCGAATAAGAAGTTCACAAAGATTCGATTCAGCTTCCAATTTTTCGAAGCTTCGTCCACTCCTATGTCACCTCATAGTTCATTTAGCTGTCCTAAGAATAGTTCAACTACACATCTCTAGTCTATATGTACTATGGGTAGTGACTTACAATCTTTGAGTCCAGTGACAAACCCTTTAGGTTTAACGGGCAAAGAATCTGCAGTGTGGGCCACTAAGGGTTCAATATTGAAGTATTGCCTCACCGCAGGGATCCTCAAGGAGATGAAGTTGGTCGACACCCAGTAGCAGAGGATAGCCTGACAACATTTACAACAGAATCCTAATTATGTGTTCAACTTAAATCACCAAGTCTCGTTAGCATGTAAAGGACTACAATGCACAAGTGGTGTTATCAATATGTTTTTGTGTAATCACTAGTTTTTTGTGAGTCGACTTTTGGGATCACTTTTACACCTATGATGAGTAAAGTTTGCCATAAGTTATGAGCAGATGGGAATTTTTTTTTAAGAAATTGTAGCTTTTAATTATTACTATACTGGATTCTACTATTTGCATTAGGTCCCCTAAATTATGTTTTAAACTTTCAATACACACCTTTTTGAGATCATGCACATCTTTTTCAATAACAAATATAATGTCAGTTAAAAAAAAGGTTATATTTGAAAACAAAGGTGTTAAAAATAATTATGAACAAGGTTTACATACAACAAAGTAGCTCTAAGACTTTAATTGAATTTATTTTCTGGAATTTTTATATCCTAACACTTTTTAAGGGAGATCATTTTCTTGTAATAAACTCAAAATTAGTCAATTTTATTAAAACAATTCGAGATTTTAGGTTAAGCCTAATTAAAAAATGGCATGCTTTTTATTCTTCTTCTTCAGTTCTAAACCTTACACATTCACTCCAACTTGAAAGATTGAGCAGAAGAGGCATTTATTTTCTACCACCGGTGCGACAGTGACAAAAACAACCAGGGAGTGAGCCTGCTCCTGTGATGCAAACTCAATAAAGCAGGAAAGTACAGATAGAATGATTTGCAACAATCGACCCAAACACAACTATTATACGAGTGAATCTGCACAAAGCAGATACTTTCAACTACAAGTCATTAACAGGAATGAAGTATAATTTCAGAGGAAATGTACCAGTATTTGAGTGGCAGGAGGGTGGAGGAATAATTTAGGAAAAATCACCCTCAGACTCTCAGATATCTCAAGAATCAGCAATACAGCCTAAAATGAGAGTCAAGTAAGGGAAACTCCAAATCACTATGAGGTTCAATATGGATATCTAACCGGTATTTATGTCATCTTAAGGAGTTATTATAATTCCAGAAAACATTTTCCTTCCCAACAATGTCAAAGTGATGGTTTTTGCAAGTAAGTATATATCACCCCTGGGAAGTTGATGATGAAGGGCAGAATGCAGAGGGGCAGTGCACGCAACACATAGCGCATAGTCTGCATGTTGGTGGAACCCAACCTCGCACTGTCTGTGCCCAGTTCGATGGTGAGGTACAATGTGGCGCTCGTTATGAGTGGTAATAGGTAGTACTGGTCTGGCACAGTCAGGTCCGTGAACCAGAACAGACCGCCGGTACGCATGCTCTCCACTGGTACGTTCGACATACCGCGCAGACCCATGAAGAATGAGATGAACAGCGGAGCCTGAACACACAAACAGGACCAACAGCTTAAATAAAGACTGAGCCAAGCTTTGAAATCTCAAAATGTAATCTAAATTTGTTTCAGAATCAATTTTGAGTTGATAAGCAAAGATTCAAGTTTAATTTAAAATTTTGATATGTATATATTATATTGGCATCGGTTTAGTTAAAATACACAAGATAATGTATCAAGCTAAACTGACCAGTAGCATTTGGAGGCGATTCGCACAATTACAAATACACATTTTGGTGAAGAGCTTTAAAACTTCAACTGATTCAACCTTATTATATAAAGTATTTTGCACAGCGCTACAATTCAGAAAGGATCCTATTTCAAAAGTGTTTTAAATGTTAGATTTACCTGTGCCAAAGGAACCAACATATTTTTTAAGGGATTCACTCCTTTCTCTTTCATAAAAATGACTGTTTCTTGAGAATAACGTGCCGCTGAAAATAAGAAGAGATGAATTAGTACAGTAATTAATATTATCATACTAACCGATTAAAAAGAATTTAGATTAGTTTTGAATAATTTATTTGTCTTGGATAAACTTTTAATTAATAGTCTCATGTTGGTTATTTCATTGTTGTGAGTGTGCTAACCAGTAGTTCATGTAACTTACCGTCGAGCTGGTTGCCTGACTGTCTAGCTTCGCTCATCTTCATCTGCAGTATCTGAAGCTGTGGGAGGTTATTGTTCATCTTGGCTGCGTTCCTCTGGGCCGCAATCACGAGGGGAAACATTATCACTCTGACCACGACCGTGCCTGCAAGGTGTTAAGGTATGGATAACACTTTCAAACATGATCACTCTCACAACCGTGACTGCGAGGTGTTAAGGTATGGATAACACTTTCAAACATGATCACTCTCACAACCGTGACTGTGAGGTGTTAAGGTATGGGTAACACTTTCAAACATTATCACTCTCACAACCGTGACTGCGAGGTGTCAATGTATAGATAGCAATACTTCAAACTGTTAAAGATGATAATATTTTATCTTCCCAGCCCCCCTGCATATTATATGTAGGCCTACCCATTTGCATTATCGTCATACATTAACTATAGATGTAAGAGGGATGGGGAAAGAAGAATTTAGAGGAAATGTACCTATATTTGAGTGGAAGGAGTAAGGTAGGCATAATCATCTAGGAAAAACCACTCAAACCAGATTCCAAGCCTAACTTCACCTCTCGTTACCCTCTTCCCCACCTCTACCAGAATTGTAGTTCAACAAGGATGTGAGATGTGTAAACAACGTGACTGCCAATCCGGGTAGGCCTATTTAAAAAATCATACATCCCCAATATTAGTCCTAAGATTACAATAAGGTTATCTTTTTAACAAATTTATGTGTGTTTAAGGAGTATGCCATTACTGTAGTACCTAATAATTAAAACCCGGAATGACTAGAGTTGCTACACACCTAAAGCAATGGACGCCCACCAAGGCAGATCTAGGCCAATGTGGAGGTACTCCATACAGTTCTGGACAATCCCAACCGGAGTCCAGCCCCCAAGCCCCATACTAGCAAAGGAGGGTTCTCCGGCAACTTGCACAATCACGTCAGACATATCTGACACAAGTGGAGGCTCTGGTATGGGAGGGAGGTCGGGCAGGTTGCTCAGGGCTGGAGAAGAGATGTCGGGTGTAGTCGACAGTGAGGTCGTTTCACTAACAACGTTCCCCAAGTGTGGTTCATCACTGACCGAGGTGCTAGCCAATCGAAGGGTGCTTGCAACGACCAATCGGCTGTCAAGTAAAGTCCTCCTGTATGTCCCTCTTCTGCAGGCGGTGGAGATTGTCTTACCACATTGTATACCAACATGATGGTGTCTGTACTGGGAAATTCGAACTTTGAAGTTACTTTCTCCTTGATTCTATAAATAAAAACATTTTTATTTTACTTTCTTAAGTATAGATGCATATTTATGCCTATATCTTACATTTTTTATCTAGGATTTGACCAATCATATTATTATAGTTCTATAAACATATATAGGGCCTATTTTTATTAATAAGTTGCAACAAAATTAAAACTGAGCCTAGTATGTTTTAATCATCCCAAATTTGGCTATTTTTCACTGAAAAGGTACCACGTGTTGTTTTTATTCAATTTTTTATGTACACTATAGTAAATAGAATCGAATGACACCAAGATTTAGAATTCTTTACAAATTAAATACTGTAATTAAATAAAACTCAATGACACATTGCCCAAATCACTTTTGAAATGTTAATATTGATGAATTTGATTCTGCACACTGGTTGGATGACAACCCATGATGCTTTGCATTAAACTCGTGATCTTGTGCAGTGGGCACTAAAATGGCTATGATGTCATTCATTTTATTATATGGAGTCCCTACTATCATTCTTGTTTAAGTATTACATAGAATGGTTTATTTTATCTACAATTATATTTTATTATTTAGCACCGCGTCTTACTACCCGTTTGGGTTATACGCTATCTACAATTATAAATACACCTTATTTACACCTGAAAGGTTAGGTTAAGCTGGGCTGGATAGGTGCTATAAAAATTAATATAGGGCTTAAAGAAGTTGTGTTATTTCCTTGACGTCATCAATAGTGTGCTTTAGTCCATAATTTGGTCTTTCTAGATACTTGTGATCACCTGCAATGAGTTTAATTGTTTGAAGTTGAATTCACTATGACAAAGTTAATTGTAGTTGTCATAGGTGGTTTTTACAACTTTGTAAATACGGTAAAAATTATGTTTGAGGTTTAGTGTAATGTGTCCAAATATTTCTAGAACGGCCGAGAGATATCCGCCGCTTATATGAATGGAATTTTTTCTTTTAATTTTTGAAATAATCTAAGGCTGATATGAACCTTTTTATTAATGTATGAAAGAAATGAGTTAAAATGGAACGGTTAAGTCGTACTAAGCCCCAAATTACTCAAAGCTAATGTACATAGTGTACATTGAAATTATTATTTTTTAGCTACACTATTTAACCTATAGAGAAACATAATAAAAACTACAGAATGTTATGTAATTAATTTATCAATATAGTGTGTACTATTAACATTCAAATTAATTTTAACACCTTTAATATCCTTAATACTTGAAAGTGAAGTCCGGCATTAATAAATATCCTTCCTTTCCGACTACAAGAAATCGCCGCCATGACGATGAACAACCATTACATAAGCACTGCTACCAAAAGTAGCCACTAAAAATACTTCAAAAGATTAATTTTCTTTCATTCACCAAAGGTCTCAATAAAGCAGACGCAAAAAAAAATGAACACCAACGTGTATACAAACTTCCCCTCTTTTTATTAAATCCAAGAAGAAACATTATATGTCTCTGAAATAGAATTTGAGAGTTTTAGGCAGTCTATTTGACTTAACATTGAATGGTGAATATTTATTAGAATATTTGTTATATTACTAATAGGTTTTACTATTATTATATTATTTATTTATTATTTGAGTATTTATTTATTTATGGGTGGCCTACGAGAAGAGCGACTCACTGGATATGTTTTTATCTAAAAAAATTTGATGTTAAAATAAAAGTTATTGGATCTTAAGATCAATATTTATATTTTGAGATATAATCGGGAATCAGTCATTTATAGTTTGATGGCGGATAGATGGCACATAATAGGTGGTCATAACGGGTCAGTTAGCTCTTTGTGTTAATTTTGTCAATCATGTTAAATTATACTACAGAATTTGCTGCAATTAATATTTGTAGATGATTCTACCGGTAAAAAACTGTATGAATTTCCCTAGTCAGAGCTTAATAAATTAGGAATTCAAATTGCAAATGTTGTCACATGATCATTTAATGGAGTGGGGAGCATGAAGGCACTGGCATTTAAGCCTGTTTAAATATAAAAAAATCCTCCCTAATCTACACACCTTGTATGGGTAATGTCCTCAATATAATAATAATATATTCTGAAAATTGAAAAATGACACCTGAATACGGGAATCATTTTTAAATTTTCAGAATATGATATATTTATGGAGAATTCCTAAAAAAAAATCATAAATAATAGCTTTGGCTATTTGATTCATAATGATAATACTGTAGCTTATTTCACTGCTAATAATTGTAATATTGTCGTTAATTTGTTTGGATTAAACGAGGAGTCCTCCACTAAGCAACTTCCATAAAACAACTATATTATTTTCTAAACATTGAATAAAAATTTATAGTCAAATTAATTCTTTCTATATTTATAAATGCCATTTTGGCTTCAAATAATATTATTGAAAATCTCAGTGAACTTTATCTCTGTTATTTCTTTTAAGCTTAGTATAGCTTGTTCTCTTTTTATTGAATATTCATAGGTTTTATTATTATTACTATTGTTATATTATTTTATTTAAGTAATAAGAGTTTGAAATAATATAGCTTGAGGACGCCCGTAAGTGGGCCCTATTCTTCAACCAAGTAAGCAACAATAGTTTGCTCTCAGATTATCGTTGTTCGTATGACTCAAACGACTAACTCTTTGTTATGGATGTTAAGAAATGTGTTACGAAGTGATTGGCTACACTGGGTCATATAACGCGAGTCGTAAAGGTCACAGTGGGTCTACTACTCCCTCATCTATGCAGTGGGTGTGGGAAAATATGGGCATTCAGTCAGGACAGTTGAGTTGAACCACTGGCCAATTTTGCAGCTGAATTTAAAAAAACTTGTGGTATCGTAAATTTCCAAATGACTGCTTCGATGAACCCTTTGTAAACAATTTGTGCATGGACTGCGTTCTCAAGATCTAAAGTTGAAATTAATGAAGCTCCCCACAGTTAATGTTGGTTCTGCTGTTGAGTAAGCTAGTTCTTACTCTAATTTTCTTCCTTCAGTCCCACAAGATGATATTTTTACAACAAATGTCAATGTAGTTCAGAAAACGGTTCAAAAACAAAAACTACTTAAATCCAGTGAAGAAATAAATGCATTGCATACATTGTACGTTTACAAATCATGATTCTTTTAACTGTTGGTATCGAAACGCTTCTTGCCGTATTTTCGGGGTCGAAGGCCATATAAGTCATGCATGCGAGAAGAAAGCTACCGGTAACACAATAAATACTAATCTAGATAAGAAATTGAGCTACTCTAAAAGTAATAGGGCTTTAGACCAGGTATGCTCCGAAGATCAAACATCTGACGGAAAAGTATCAATTTAATTAAACTTCTGACGTGTTCTCTGATATTTTTCATAAGAAAAATTCAGTGAAGCCTAATTAAATTATGGTACAGCTAACAGTGGCTGGGGTAAATCTTGCTTTCCTATTTGATACCGGGACATATGTAACATTAATAAATGGAGCTATCTTTACGCATTGTTGGGTAAAGCTAATCTTCTAGTTAATGGAAACAAAATATTAAATATAAAATAGCTATCGCCATCAGTACATTTTAAATTTGACTCCATTTTTCAAGTAGCGTAGGCCTACTGACTCAAAACTTTTCTTTGCAGTAAAAACTACCTTGCGTCACATCTACTAAATAAATAGTATGATGGTAAGCACATACTTTTTTATATTAAAATAGAGACATTTATTAAAAACTTGTAAGATGTGTAAAAAAAATAACATACATTGTTGCAGAAACACTCCACCAAAGAGCAGAATTAATATACAGTATTAAATAAAGAATTGAGTATCTCTTTCCACCAAAGAGGATAACAATCAATTTCAGATTTCAAAGACTAGAATACAAATTATATTATGAGCTATACTTTTTTAGCAGGTGATATTATATCGTCTGATAAAATTATGGAATTAAAATTTAGGACGTAGGATATTAAGTTTACCTTATTACTCACTTGGTCGTAGAGACGTTCCACAATCTCGGGACAGCCAGCTGTATATAAGATTAACCATAGAAATTGATTCCAACAGATAATGGTGAGTATCGTGAAATGTGTTAGTGTATTCTACTAAATCAAATTGGATGACATTAAAACAATTGACCAGTGGCGGCTTGTAGTTAAATTTAGTGGGGGTGCTGCTCCAGAATTTTTTTAGCCTTTGTTTTAAAATTGTGTAAAAGGAAAAAATCATCTATAAAAAGAAAATTTATTCGGGAACTTGATAAAATCTTAACCAAACTTTTTTACTTAAACTTAAATTGTTACAGATTAAGCTTGATCTATTCATTTAAAAATGAAATCCATTCTTATTGTTTTAATTTGCGCAAAAAGTTAAATAATTTTCTCCTTAATCTCTGGATGACAATTGAAGAAATTTTTCTCCATTGAAAGTACTGCAAGCGCATTTAGTCTTTCTGTTAAATAAAAAAAAACAATTAAATAGAATAGAGATTAATAATCTAACTATACACTCTTCTACATTTTATCACATCCAAGAATATGGTACATGGTTTTTAAGCACAACACACGCTGAGTAAAAAAAACTTCCACCGTGATGCCAGAGCTGGCACAGCGAGAGCAACAGTGCTTTCTCTACCTGGTAGTCCCGCCTTCCTCCCTTACCCCATCCTATGTGCACATGAACCCAACAGTTAAACACCACGTCACTGGCACTGTGAAGCGCACAATTCCATACAAAGATTTTTGTATCTTTTTCATAAACTGGGGGATAGCTACTGAAGTACTGACATTAAGCATAAGGAATATATATTGTACTACAAAAATAAACAAATAATTAAAGAAAAAGGACTAATTATATTAAATGTTATCGATAATATCAAGTGTAAATAGGGAGTGCTGCAGTTCCGCAGTGCCTATACACGAGCAGCCACTGTGTGTAAAGTCGTCGGGCATTTAATAACAATCAGAAACACACTCCATCGTTGATCCATGGTAGCTTTATGATGCCATTTGAATAATTTTATTAATTTTAAATGGTTTATTGTGTATAATTGTTAAAGCAGAAGTCACCAACCTTTATTTAGTTGCAGACCACATAAATATTTTACCAAGACGCTGTAAGCCACTTATTAACTATTTAGCAAAAAAAATTATAATATAATTTTAAGGATGACCTTAAACAAAAAATACAGTGTGAGACTTTAATATGTATGCACAGTTGTGTATATTATGTTAAATAAATAAAGACAGATTGATTTTAGTCATATTGGCCATGAGATGAAATTTGTAGTTAATATATTTATATATAATGTTACTTTTAACTTTCTCACGCCTCTCCGAATAAGAAAAAGTAGTAATTGTCAAAAAAATCAAACTCGAGATTTTGATGAATGTCGACGTTTCATGACCCCCTTGGATCCGAAAAAAAAACTAAAANTTTTAAAAAAAAAAAAATGTCAGTCTGTAGCTCTGTCTAGAGACGAAACTATTTTACCAATTGGGATAAAACTTGGGAATTAATTATTATTATTATTAGCACCGCATCTTACTACCCATTCGGGTTATACGCATTGGGAATTAAGGGTTCATAAGTTTCCACGAGTTTTTTTTAAAAATAACCTATCCAACCCTAAAATTAATGGTAGTACTCTTTAGAAAAGAAGAGAAAAAAATAGATTATATCAAACTTGACTCGATTAGAATTCGTATATATGTATTGTTTAATATTAAAACAAAATGGAAGTTCTAATTTCCTCATGAAAATAACTTTGAGGGTTACCACTTAAGGAAACTTCCGATTTTTTTTATCGTATCTCTCCACCTTTTTGAGATACAAAATAACTTTTCATTTCAAAAATGAGGGCGGCTTCACTGTCTGTCTGAGCTTTAATCGATGTTGCCAACCCTACAATCACTGATTGAATCTATTTTAATTTAGGTTGAACTGGGTCTTCATATATTTATTACATTTTATGAATCCATTTTTTACGATTTTACTTAGTTTATTTTGTTTGGCTTCTCGCAGAATATCCTCAGGAATAATTGTACGTCCCACAGTTTAGGAACCGCTGCTGTAGTCTTTTTAATAATCCCTCACTATCTTGATCGTATTGCAATAAGCCTGGAATCAACTAGACTGATTGAGCGAACAAAGGTGCATTTCTTTAATAGCCTAAGCCTGTATGGGTTCATTACAATAAGCCTAAAAGTTATCAGGCTGATAAGCAAATATAATATTACTTTCCAATTAGCCTGACTCATTATAAATTGAGGGCGTCTTTTGCAATAAACCGAATTTTGCAATTCGCCTACGACATATACTGTGTATATATATGTATATATATATATATAAACATAAAATACACTTACATAGTATATATATAGTACGGAGGTATTTGAATTTGGAAATTGCTGTAATGCTCTGTGGGTGTGATGTTCATCTTTTCTCTAACAGTCTTTATTATTTATTTTGTGTTCTTTGGTATAACGTGCAACAGTGTATATCATCTCGTTTCAAATATCTTAGGAGTTTTAAGTAAATATCTCTTTTTTATTCATAGTAGCGAAAAAGTCTATGCTGTGCACCCTTCCCACTTAAAAAAAAAGTTCTTTTGTAAAAAGAAATTCTATAAATTTGATTTTGGATATATCTTAGAAAAAAATATATCATGCTAGAAAATTATGAAGCTTAGCTCAGACGGTAGTGAATCCAACTACGGATCTTAGGGTCCCGGGATTGATCCCTGGCATGGTTGAGAAATTTATCATTGTTGGAATATGGGTTTACCCTTTCACAGTGATGAATTGATGTCCGGGGGATGGATTTTGTGTCTGTAGATTTAAGATTATAGTAATTAGTACAAAGGCGTATAACCTGAACGCAGCTAGAAAAAATAAAAAATAGCACTGACAATTTAAAATCGCATCATGTAACATAATTTGAGAGCCACTAATGTATTAGCTAGGTTCAGGGTACAGACACATATAGGCCTACATTTTCTATCACTCTTTTTTATGTCCTTTCTCGCTAAATGTGTTTTCTCCAGTTTGTTCAGACGTAATGAATTAGTTTTATAACAAATATCAAAAAATATTTTGTAGGTCTCAAGTTCAATTCCCGTGTCCAGATGTCATTTTGTAGCATTAGCCACAAGCTACCCGCAACCAAACAAAACAATCTACTTACCAATTATACCAACACCATCAGCGGCCGGCCGGGCTACACGACTACACGGCCCATCTGAACACTCACACCAGATCAACACAAATACACGGCCCATCTGAACACTCACAACCGAACGAGACGACTACTCCCGGAATACTGAGAGCCGAGCCGAGTCCAGCGTTCAGTAACGACTTCTCAGAACCAAAGATCTTCGGTTAGAAAGATGAAACACTTCACCAGTGCCCAAGTCTGCCGTCCAGACGCTTGTAGAACATTCCACGCCTCATTATGTTCTTTGGTTTTCCCTCCCTCATCTTCCCTTCGTTCCGTGTGCTGTGATCTGTGCCTTCTGTATATAAGAGTGATCGTGTTGGTTAAGCGTCACTCTTGGGCTGGCTTTGGAAATAGCTTGTGCGAGCTACGGCTTCGGATATAAACCATGTAAGATAAATTACTTTTCGGCTTAAATCTTTGTTGTTCAAAATTTCCCTTTCGACTCTTAATAATTATTTTAAATATTCAAACAAAAACTCTAACTTTAAACTTTGCGCGTATTACTGATGTCAAGTATTGGTGGACTTAAGATTTGGACTTTTAACAGAGATAAAATATGACATCGTTCAATATAACGTCTTTTGGACTTGTATTTATTTCAAATAGTAATGAACTTTAATGAACTGAAGTATGTCTTTTTCTATAAGATATCTTTTGGACTTGTATTGATTTCAAATATTAACGAACTTTAACAAAATGAAATATGATTTCATTTTCAAAAATATCTCTTTCGCACTTGTAATTATTTCTAATATTGATGGGCTTTAACTTTGAACTTTGCCCGCAGTGTTTATGTCGAGTATTAAGTTTAGGAGTTGGACAAAAATAAAACATCTAGTGATGTCGATATTTTTTGAGTACTATATGTTTTCTCTGAGCATAAAGGACTTAAGCTTTACTCTCTTATTGGGAAGCATTTCTCTAGAAATGTTGTTTATATTCCTCCATGTTAGATGTTAGGTTTGTCTTTTGCTTATTGAATTATAATGTCATTAGATTCCGTCTATGGAATTGTTCTGTTCATATTTAACTTTAAATGTTCTCTCAAGAACTTAGAGTACTAGGCGCCATCAGCGCATTTAAGAGGTTAGTGATAGCCGCCATAACGACTAAGTGATGGGTGGATATGTGTTAAGTGTTGGCGAGCTAATATGGGTTTATCTAACTAAAGTCAATATAAGTTTTCTATAATTTGTGGGATCTTGTGTATTTTCCCCATTTATGGGATGAAGAGAGGAAAGATGACTGGCAGGAAACAACTTTAAATATTGTTATGTGGAAGATTGACATTTATGCTGAGGTTATATTAAGGAGTTATTCATTGTTGTTTCGGCCTAACCAAGTTTGTTATTAGCGAGGCTAATCGCTTATACGTCCTGCGCCCTCCTTATGAGGTCATGACGCTAGATTGTATATATTGTATACCCTATCTTTTCTTGAGATTGTTGATCTCTATTTATTGTTGTCTATAATTTTTTTGAATCTTAATAAGGATCTTTTGACTATAATGTTTGTACTTACATTTTAATATGTTCATCCTTAGGTAGGCCACTGCTAGCTAAAATATGTTGTATAATAATCAAACCAGAGGTGTAGTTACGATCTTAGTTGATGGCATATATTATTGGGGGTGACCGTGGGGACGAGTCCCGCAATAGTTCTTATTGCGTGTGCTAGGTATCAGTTAGGTTTTGCCCAGTTTTTCTTTGCTC
>CABFVZ010001835.1:106691-142294 GCA_902151445.1 Timema monikensis | reverse complement strand
TTAGTTCGGCATATCTGTATATAGCACATTAGTGTAATTAATATTTATATTTTTATTAATGACACTAGTGTGTTAATAATGAGAAATATCTAAAACATAGGTAATGTACCCACATTTCTATGGAGGGGCAAAGGGAAACTATTTAGAAAGATGCACTCTTTGTTTAACCATTCGGGATTTGAACCCAGACAACCATTAATCGTTAAAATAAAATAAATGAGCTTAGTGTTAAATCAAGTTATGTTAACTTAAAAATGAACCGATGGTTTAGTTCTGTCCTTGACTTACAGTTTTCATTCATAATGGCGAGATAAGACTGTCTACCTGCTCTCCCTCCCCCTCCTCCCAAAGCTTCATCCCAAGACTTTCCAGCCACCCCACCGCTGACGAAGATAGGTTTATGGGTTCTCAACGGGACGGAACGGAACGGTAGAATCAGCTTTCACCTTTTCCTCGGCGACACCAACGCTATTTTACATTTGTTTCTCAAAATTAGCTCTGTTCGAACACCGCTAAGCACAGGATCTGCTAGGGTTTCTGTTATACTTTCTATTTTATGGGCCTAACAAATCGAAATGTTGCTACTTACATTGTGTACTATTTAACTAAGTTCAGGGTCATCAGGAACCGCACCAGGTATGTATGATCGTGACAGCAGATCTGCAATATACATTGTTTTGCCGGGTATATACTGAACATTGAGATTACACTACAGGAGCCTAAGCTTCAATCTTTGAAGGCAAGTAGACAATATTTTACCTAAATTCTTATCCATGATAGCCACAATAGGTTTATGATCTGTCAAGACTTTTACAGAGCAGTGGTATGTGCAAAAGTGGAATTTACTTGTAGCATCTACTATTACCAACATCTATTTTTCCACCTGAGACCAGCCCTTTTCAGTCTTTGTTAGACAGTGTTAGGCATATGTAACCGGCTGCTCATTTTGAAGAAGACAACATCCCAGGTCATCTTGTGAGGCATCACATTGTATCATCAGTGGCTTGGATTAATCAAAGTTTGGAAGAAGTTGTAATTATACTGTTTTGGATCCCTCTCAGATATTCAAAAAGTCATGAATGAAATGTATTTTTCTTTAAAAAAAACTGTATGTAAAATTTCCTTTTAATACTTCATCCATGGAGAGTAAGTCGTTTTCAGAAGTAATTTCAATATATTACGTTTTAAAACTTTCTTTCTTTTAAAAAAATCTCCGTTCTAATTGAAAATCAGGTGATGTGCTGGTTGCCTTTACCCAATAGGAAGTTAGCCTTCACAACATCAGGTTGCCAGGAGTTCTTCTATTAGTTAGTTTTAACACTAGTAACAAGGGGTCCAAGAAGCAAGGGGTAGGTCATATATAAGCAGTTTGTGCGTATATATCCACAGAGTAACATTGTAATATCACAGAAACATAGCAATATCAAAGAGAAAATATCAATCTCTAACAGGAATAGCTCAGGCTTTCCGTGTCAGTTTGTAAATTAACAAAAACCGTACCATTTTAAAATTAAATTTACAATACTGAAGTGCAATTAGTAAAATAAGTCGTGTACAATGTTAAATCTATACTAATTTAAACAATAAGCCAATAAATAATCCCAAAGTAAGAAATACACTTAAAATCAGATTATCATAGCCGCGTGATAACAAGTGCGCAGTAAGGCACACGCGTATTGTCATCATCATAAAAACCGGTATCATTATAAGTGATGCTCAACCGTAAGGCATAAACGGGTACATATCCGCATCAGCATGACAAAAACTGGTATCGCTATAATTGGTGCCCAATCACGACGCAAATCTTCAAATCTCCGAGACTAAAAAGGGACTCCACTGACTCAGAAACACACGGCACACTGACCGGCACTACCGAGGAAGAACATTACACTGAGTTGGAACAGATGTTCCATACACGGCACACTGATTGGCACATCAAGGAAGAACGTCACACCGAAGTGGAACAAGCAGACGTTCCACACATGGCACACCGATGAAATACATCACACCGATGTGGAACAATGGACAGACGTTAAACACGACGGCACACTGAGACGGCTTCATCAATCAAGTCAGATAAGCCTTAGACCATTTAAACAATTTTTTTAAAAATTTGATTTATAGGACACACAATTTTGCCTTAGAACTAATACTGTAGACATATTACATAATTATTATTTGTGATTATTTATAATTTTATGAAGGGAGTATGGCGGATTCGAATCCAAGTGGGGACAGTGACACGAACCATAAAAAAAAGGAACAAACTAAGAGGGAACCCATCAGAAGTTTATATCAATTTGTGAGTTTGTTACTAAAGGAAATAACATCAACTAATAAAATTAGCCAAGAAACTAATCAGAAAATAGATTCAAAACTTGAAAAAATCAATAATGAAATAGATACAATTAATCAAAAACTAGTTGCAAAACTCGAAAAGATCAATGACGAACTAGGTACAACTAGTAAGAAAATAGATGCAAAACTCAAAAAATTCAAAGCTAGGTGCTAAAATAGTAGCAAATAATAGTAATTTCAATGTTAAAATTCAGAAACATGAGGAGCGTAAAATCTCAGAGAACAAACAGATCGGAAATAACATTAAAACCTAACAGAATATTCTGAAAATTGAAAAATGACACCTGGATACGGGAATCGAACCCGGGACTTTTGGTTTAGTATGCCAACACTCTTACCACTGAGCTATCCAGGATTCGCCCCGTGCCCAGGGTCATTCTTCACTCATCAAATGGCAGCAATAAGCCAACCACCGAGTCGAAGGTGGCTGCGTTGTCTGATAGCTTGTGATCTTAATAAATCTCACATTTGTAGCCGACGATTTCCGCACGTCCATCATGGACTCAGACTTATAATATGAGTGAAGAATGACCCTGACCATGGGATGAATCCTGGATAGCTCACTCTACTGTGGCACTGCTAGCCCCCTCACTCTACTGTGGAACTGCTAGCCCCTCACACCTCGTTGGTACTTCTCTCTCCCTCACACCTCTGTGATTCCACTACCCCCTCACTTTACTGTGACACGGCTAGCCCACTGTATTGTGTATGTATTTGACCAGGTTCCAAGTACGAAGAGTGGTTATTCACAAAGCCACCTCATATTGTAGCAGTTGGCAGGCATTGAATTCGATGCGCATTTGTTTTAATTGGTTTCATGAATTACCACTATCACTCTGTGAAGTGACCTTGTGAACAAGTGTGCGGTTTTGATCAGCTGTATCATTAGTTAGGCTCTGTCATTTTTATCCATAATACACATCATTAGGATATCTGTTTATTTATTTTCCTGTGATGTGACTAATAAGTAGAGACCTAAGAGACTGCAAATTGTATAGGAATAAAGGTAAGTGTACTTGTATGCACTATATTACATTTGTAAATACACATTTACATAAGTGGTTTTTTTTTCTACATGGCTTTGTTTAATTTATAATGCTGATATCTAAGTTCTGACAGCCCTAATACTTTATTTTCTTATCAAGTACACTTATTTGCATTTGGCGGAAAGATGTTATTAGGCAGATAGGTACACCGCATATAATTTATGATTGAGCTGACTAATTGGGGTCAGGCTAAGACTAGGTTGTACTTCAGGAATCATTGATCTATAGTCAGTTTTATAACGAATTTTAGTAATGTATAGAGAATATAGTAACATATACTGTTAATATTCTTCTTTTAGAACAAAATAGCCAGAAGGGGAGACACAAATGACTTGAGAGGGTTGTTTCATGAGAAGTTGTGTAGAATTATTGATGCTATATCAGAAAATCAGGCGGAGGATTCTGATAATGGTGGGTACTCCGATGCAGAAGATTACAGCATCATACCAGAAAGTGTTTCATCGTTAAATGATTCCATAAGAAGCGCATACCAAGATCTTCATGTGGAAACATGCGTGGTAGTGATATTAGTGACGTGGAACTTGAATTTACTAATGCAAAGGATCAAATAAATGTTAAATTTGACAAAAAAAAAACCCCTGCAAACCTAATTCATACCAACAAATGACGTTTCCACAACCATATGGACCTAATGTACCGATAAATTTAGCATCTCCATTCAGTATTTTCTCTCTTTTCCTTACTGTAACTTTCATGCAGTATATTGTAGATCAGTTTAATTTATATGCTTCACAGAAGGGTGTAGACTTAAAAATTGCTGTTGAGGAACTTCAAGCTACTCTGGGCATCCTGATCATCATGGGATTTCATTCTCTTCCCAATTATAAACTTTATCGGTCATCTGACCCAAACTTTCATGCACCGAGAATTGTAAACATCATGTCCTTGAAGAGATTGTTGAAAATAATTTGTTTTCTTTATTTGAATGACAATTCCATCATGCCAAGGAGAGGGGAAACTGTCTTTGATGAAGTTTACAAACTGAGACCATTGTTGACAGAATTGAACTGTAATTTCAGAAATGCTTTCAATCCAGGTCGACACTTTTTATCAGTTTATGAGAGCATGGTGGGTTTCAAAGGTAGATCTTCACTGAAGCAGTACCTAACAATGAAACCCATAAAGCATGGATTCAAAATCTGTACAATTGCATGTGCAGTTTCCGGTTTCATTATGAACATTGAAATATATGAAGGCAAGAAAGATGGCCAATTAGAGGGAACATTAGGGGAAAGAACAGTCCTTGAACTTACAATATCGTTTCAGATTATGGTATATTGTTTGTCTTTTGATTGTTTTTTTAACAGCATTTCGCTTTTTAAGAAGCTGCTAGATCGAGGACTATTTGACTGTGAGACAAGATTGCAAACTAGAAAATATTTTCCTAAAACCATTCTAAAAGCAGATAGATAACTTCAGATCAGCCAGTCAGATTATGATTTTTCTGACGAAATTTCTATTACGAAATGGAAGGATAGAGGAGCAAAGTCAGTGGTTATCACTAGCAACATGCATGATTCTGATGATCATACCACAGTACAGAGAAGAAACAAGAAAGGTGAGAAAGAAACTGTTTCTTGTCCTCGTTGTGTTAGTTATTACAACAAATATATGGGGGGAATGGATAGATTTCACAAAGTGCTTGAGACATACTCAATTTCATGGAAATCCAGAGGATGGTGGATTAAGATATTCTACTACCTAATTGATGTTTGTATTGTCAATTCGCATATATTACATTGAGAGACCACTAAACTAAAAAATAACAAAGTAAAGCCTATATACCATCTCACATTCCGTTGCACATTAGCAAATTAACTTATTGGAAGTTTTAGGAGTAGAAAAACCCAAGGTCCAGATGGAAGGAATACAACTGTAAGCAAGTCTAAATTCAAAAAACATGCTGTGTGCCTCCCGAATACTTTGAAACTTGTAAACGTTGGATTGCATTTGCCGGTGAAAGTTACTATTCGTCGATGTGCTTACTGCAGTACGAAAGATAAACCAAGAAGAAGCTCTACGCTATTCAAAACCTGCAATGTAGAACTCTGCAAGGACTGTTTTGCCCCTTTCCATTCCAAAAACTGATTACAGCTAACATTTCTGTGAGATGATAGTGACCAGTTTACGTTAGCAATTTTATTAGGAGATGGGATGATTATAATTTTCTACTGAACTGTAATTTCAATAAATTGTATTCAGGCATTGTCTTAAATATAATTTTAGATATTTTCAATTCCATTATTGATGTAGTTAATTGTGTATCCATTTATATTTTGTTAGTACATTTTAAATATTTCAAATATGTAAATATCATTAATAAAAGTAAGTGGTTATTTAAGTGACCACTATCCAACAGTGTGCTTGAAAGGATGGTGGTAATTCAAGTAATCGCCCAAAAATTGATATTTCAATAATGATTTTTTTTTTTGCTAAATCATTGGTACCAACAGTCAATATACATAACAATAGTACTTATAAAACAATAAAATGAAAATTATAAGTTTTGCTCCCTAAAGGACTATACAACTACTTACTATGTGTCATCCCAACGCGCTAGAGGGAGATCAGTTTTGTAGTACACTATTTTGCAGCTAGATAGCAGTGTCATACTTTTCCAAAGTTAAGTACCACACTTTGTTAGTAGAGAGCAGCACTGTACTAATATGTTTTAGATGAGAGTACGATTTGGTATTCGTGCTCGAGATATTGAAAAATATTTAATATTTTTGAGCGGTTTGAAAATGGATGTATTTTTATTTCAATAGACATTATATATATGGAAAAATTGTCAATTCTTTTGTGTTGTGTTTACATGTGTATAAAAGTAGGCCTACGATATATTTTATAATATAATATATATCAGCAATTAATATGAGTTTATTAATTTTATTGAGACTAATAGAGTTTAACCAGGAAGGTCAGGTTTGGAACCCAGTCGGGGAATACTTGCAAATTTATTTAAAGTAGCTTTCTATATCCGTGCTCTTAAATTTATGTAAATTACATATAGCCAGAACGGGTTGGACATGTAATTTAAAAAAAACAATACATTTAAAAAATCAATAACAACAATAACTATAATAAATAAAATCAAATCCAAGTGCAGTGTATTTTATAAGAAAGAGTCTTATCTGAAAACTAGAAAAGATATTAAATATAAGCTTTCACATATTTATACGTGTCATATGATCTAATTAAGCAAATGAGAATTTTAAAAAGAGCCATTTTATGGTTTTTTAAGCCCATTTTTCCTACCAAATTATTACTGAGATTATTTCACTTTCATTTGCCAATCATTATAAAAACTTGTATATTTTTGTAAACGTCATTGAACAGCAATGATTACATTATAATTTTCTCTAATATCAATAAAACATAGATTTCATTAATAATTATATTCACACAAGTTGACTATCAATATTTTAACAATGAATTATAGTTGACCCTAATATTTATGTAATACTTAATCAGTATTCAATCTAAGCAGACAAATGTTTTAGTACCTATACCAGTAACGTACGCGAAATTGCGAAGTAAGGGGGGCTGAATAGGGGTTTTGGGAGAGGTCCCCCCAATTGCTGGAGGCAAACATTTTTTACCATTATTTACACCTAGCGTTTTTTGAAGGTTTTTAATTGGTAATTGTTAACATGATCATGTATATTTTTTCTATTATAAATGTGATAATATAGCAAAATAATAAATATATAGGCCTACATTAAAGTAGGCTTAGCCGTCAAATAGTCCTAGTGTCACAAATATCACCGATTATTTATAATATGTAAATGTCTATCCACTGTGCAATCCTCGATGGAACCACGTGTGAAACTGAGATATGTGTAACCTGCCGCTATCTTCAGGACTTAGGCCCATTTCACACTAGGATGCCAATGCAGTGCTGCCAGTTACAAAGCACGGTAAACAATGGCAGGCACATCACATCACATAATCGCTGCCAGTCCGATCGTTGGTACACGCAACTAGTGGCAGCACTACCATAAGAATACACGGAGTGAGAGCTGGTATCTCACATTCAGATGCCAGACTGCCATCAATACCATAAGAATACACGGAGTGAGAACTGGTATCTCACATTCAGATGCCAGACTGCCATCACTACCATAAGAATACACGGAGTGAGAGCTGGTATCTCACATTCAGATGCCAGACTGCCATCACTACCATAAGAATACACGGAGTGAGAGCTGGTATCACACATTCAGATGCCAACAGCACTGCCAGTGAGTTTTGTACCATGTTGTCTCACTGCCGTCTTGTTACTGTTGTGGTTTATTACCTGCAACATGGACTATTTCTACACAGAAAAGTTCATTGTAGGGATACAAAACAGACCTTCGTTATGGGACTCATAATCTGATGACTACTGCAACCGCGAATGAAAGAAGAAATGCTGGGAAGAGGTCAAGGAAATTTTGGGAGAGGACTTTAGAGAAATAGAATGAGCTTGCTAAATTTTAAAACTCGTTTATTTTTATTCTACAGTACTTTTTTTAGCACCATGTTTTACAACCGGTTCAGGTTGTACGCCTGTTTATTAATCACGCTAATCTTAAGTCTAGAACAGATACAACAACCAGTCCCCTGGCCGTTAATTCATCATTGTGAAAGGATAAACCCACATTTCACCAATGATACATTTTTCGACCATACCAGAAATCGAAACCGGGAGTCTTGGTTCAGTA
This sequence comes from Timema monikensis, assembly GCA_902151445.1. Lineage (NCBI taxonomy): Eukaryota > Metazoa > Arthropoda > Insecta > Phasmatodea > Timematidae > Timema > Timema monikensis. The sequence continues at coordinate 134,163 of CABFVZ010001835.1, read as the reverse complement.
GGCAGACGCGCTACCAACGCGTAGCTCTTATTTCCAAGTCACTTCTACATATGTCTAATAAAACATCAAAAAGAAGTCATTAACAATATTATGTAATTGAAAAAAATGTTCTTTGTATTTCCTTAAATCACTGTGTAACGTAATAAACGAACCATGTGTTCTTACAACTTTAATAACCTGGGGGTGACCTGGTGGTCTAGGGGTAAGGTGTCAGACTTCTGAGCTGGCAGCCGGGGTTCAATCCTCGGTCCCGGCAAAGATTTATCTGATTTCCAAACCCTTCCTTCACCTCTGACAAGACATCTTGTGAATGTGGGGAATGCCAGGCCTCCACCGTGGTTCGGATTCCACGTTAAACTGTAGGTCCTTCATTTCATCTCACAATCACCCTACATTACACATTAGTGTAAGTGCGTTATAACCCGAACGGGTAGTAAGATGCGGTGCTAATAATAATAATAATAATAATAATAATAATAATAACCTGGGATCGAGAACTATGGGCTAAAACTATAGCGTAACACCATAGTAAGATCCTTAAATTGCCGGCTAAACCATTTACTTGAACGTTTTAATGTATTAATACGCCAAGAAATGTGCCCTCCAGTGCTGTTTAGTGAATAACTAACACATGGATAAAAATAAATCGAGTATGCAACCCGTGATTCTCTACGTAATTAGTGTTAAATTACATTTTATAATAATGATGATAGTTAAAACATCGATCCCTGAATTATGTAGTTTTATAACAATTTCACAAATTTCGACTTAACGACACAAGAAATTTGTAATTATTATATTAAAATCCCTCCATTTTATAATACTATAAATTACTAAACTCACCCATAATTTCATATTTCTCGGAAACTTGAAGGTCATTTCGGCCATCATTTTCCCATCAAAGGAACATTATGGTATCTCAGATGAACATTTCCCTCCAAACAAGCTGTCCGCCAATAAATTGGGGTAGTTTACCCCAAAAGCTCCCTTACTATGTAGTATGTAGGATATAATAGCCGCTGCTTCAAGGACAACATTATGGAATTAATTATAAAGAGTACAAATATAAAATATAATATATTGGTACAAAATTGCTTGCACCTGCACTGATTCTTAGCACCACGTCTTACTACCCGTTCGGATTATACGCTTATGCACTAATTACGCTAATGGTTTTATGGATTATGAAATGTATCCACATTTTCGTGGAGATATAGTGGAAAATAATTGTGGATAAAACACCCTCAATACACTCGACCAAGATTCGAACCTTGATCTCCTCGTCATCGGTGGTCTAGTTTACTGCGAATTTAGCGTTTTTGGCCTTGCGTCCACCGAAGTGGGCTAGCTGCACTGGTGACTACGTGGTCTAAGGTGTGAATCTAGCAATAGACTGAATAATTCGGTGACTGGGAGATTTATGTTCGACTCTTGGCTTGGTGAATTCGAGTTGCTTTTTACAACTAATTAATAGCTGTGTTGTCGGTGACCTGGTGGTCTAGGGGTAAGGTGTCAGACTTCTATGCTGGCGGCCGGGGTTCAATCCTCGGTCCCGGCAAAGATTTATCTGATTACCAAACCCTTCCTTCACCTCTGACAAGACATCTTGTGAATGTGGGGAATGCCAGGCCTCCACCGTGGTTCGGATTCCACGTTAAACTGTAGGTCCTTCATTTCATCTCACAATCACCCTACCATTACACATTAGCGTAAGTGCGTATAACCCGAATGGGTAGTAAGACGCGGTGCTAATAATAATAATATAATAATAGCTGTGTATTGTCATCACCTCACCCCGCAAATGTGAGTACATTTATTCTAAATAACCTTTGTAATTCCTTTATCTTGTAGCAGCCTTGGTACTAAAAATGCAGTTAGACTGGTTTAGTTATTTTAAAAACAGGCCATGGAACAAATTATCCAAACTATATTGCTGAGAGCTGCAAAATTTTATCATTTAGTAGAAAATTAATCCGAATGATAATTATTTATATGATTGTGTATTCATTTAGGATTGTTCATTTTATCCTCTTTTAAAATACACATTAAAACAAATATAATTATATTTTATTTTGTATATTTTGTAGCACGAAGTAACAAGAGCCAAATATGTGACTTGTGCAAGTCGTAGGTTGGTGTAAAATGGCTCATTTTAAAGTCCCAAGCCCAGATACCTGGTGAAATAAGAGTTTTCCTCTAACCTGCACCCAATCGCTTAAAAAGCTCATAAAAACTTGTCTCTGTAGTAAATATGACACTTGTCTATGCCTGGACTTGGACCCAAGACATACACGGTGACGTAAGACCCCCGACGGCCGAAGGGTCCAAGGTTCGATTCCCAGCTGGGTATTTGTCTCGAAAGGGGAATTACTTCAACTGTCACCAGGGTTAACTTAGTTAGGTTTTAAGTGTTTCCATTAGTTACACACCCTCAACTCATCTAAGCAGGACATGGGAAGAACTTACACGGAAAGGATGTACGATTAGTACATTTTGGTGTTCCTTGGACAACGGTACATTAGTACTGCTAGTCTTTCCACTACTGGGCCACGACTGGTGTAGCCCTGACATGCAATATATATGTATTTACGAACACTGTTGAACACCATTTTAACAAACTAACCATCTGAACACATAGCTCGAAACGAGGACTTGAGTCAAACAATTTCCTCTTGGGAGCCATGCCACGTATTCATTTGTGTGTGTGTGTGTGTGTGTGTGTGGATGTACTATTGTTTCAATAGACCAGCGGATGTCAAGTTTTGTAGCGTCGAGTGTACAGATTTGAAGAGTGTTTATCCTGCCGACGAATTCTCCTCCAAACACCCCCTCAACTCAACACCCTACTCTCCCCATCATTATACAACCAAGGTCTAAGAATATTTACAAATTATATAATTACGGGTTTTTACAAATTTCTTCCTTCTTGTGGTTTCTTTTAACTCCTCATTCCACCTTATAAGACGATCAAATTAAATGTTCTCTGATTGAAAACAATATTTATTCTCTTTATATTTTTTAACTTTGGAAGGTTAGCACAGTTTTTGATATTACAAGACGAACTTCAAAAGTATACTTTAAAAAGTAGCGAACGTTTTAAAACTAGTTTACATTAATTTTTGTTAAATAGCTTTTTTTGTTTGAGTCTGTGAATTTTTAGATGTCCTTTTTGTTTTGTATGCTCACGACAATGTAAATATATTCAGTCTTGAAGAAACTTTTTTTGACAGATACAAACGTTACTGAAACAATTCAAATGTCAAGTGATGAGATCTGCTACTGTCACTTTCAACACACATAAAATAACACTAATTATATTTTAAAATATTATCAATATTTATCACAAGAAATGTGTTTGTAATTTTTAAAAGGCCCTTATGAAACTTGGTCTGTAGCATCAGAAAGTATGGCCGAACATGAGTTTCAAGGGTGTCCAATTCTTAAGAGGAGTATCCAACCACCGAATTACCAATGAGCCGGAATTTCTACAAAACTAATAATTGCCCACAATGCTTCAAATATTTAAAACATGAAGTATACACCTAACTTAAACCTTCTTTAACATGATTACATTGCTTGGTGACGACACAGGACATATTTCAATCAGCGCTAGAACTGCTGATTACATTGCTTGGTGATGACAAAGGACATTTTTCAATCAGCGCCAAAACTGCTGATTACATTGCTTGGTGATAACACAGCACATATTTCAATCAGCGCTAGAACTGCTGATTACATTGCTTGGTGATGACACAGGACATATTTCAATCAGCGCTAGAACTGCTGATTACATTGCTTGGTGACGATACATCACATATTTCAATCAGCGTTAGAACTGCTGATTACATTGCTTGGTGACGACACAGGACATATTTCAATCAGCGCTAGAACTGCTGATTACATTGCTTGGTGACGATAAATCACATATTTCAATCAGCGTTAGAACTGCTGATTACATTGCTTGGTGACGACACAGGACATATTTCAATCAGCGTTAGAACTGCTATCGCGTGGATGCCTTTAAGCGCCGTTTTAACTTTTATATCAGTTAAAGTGAACCCTCCTTAGCAAAACTAAACCACAATAGGAGGTCCAAATTAATAACATCAAAAAGGGCAGAAAAAAGGGCAATAGGAGTGAGTATCTGGGGTTCTTGTTTTGAATGTCTGAGTATAAACATTTGAAACTCAGAGCACGCAACTCACACCAGTTGCGGGAATGATATGTTGACGGTCGTCCTCAAAGGAAATTATATATGTATTTATGTACCCATCAAGAAAAAGATAAGAAGACACACATAATTATGACCTAAGGGTATTATCTCTATTCCTTACTTTAAGAAAACTGGAAGTTGCATTGTTGGTATTTATTCATCAATAACATAATTAATTATATAAGAATATGAATAAGTTTGAACAATATATAGAGATATTAATAAATCATGATGATAGTCGAGTTGGCAAACAAACAATATTCTTTAAGATTCAGAATGATTGAAGTAAAAAAAAAATATCAAAGATAAATGCAATTTTACACTCGAAACAGCTGCATCAGAAAATAACAATAATAATTAAATAATTTCTTACCGCACGGAACAAACTAGTAAAGTTACGTGACCCTCGTAAACAAATATCAATTAAAAGATCTATCTTCATTATTTACAAAGGTGAGTTCTCAAACTTCCCTCATTTTTTCTAAATACTCTATACACATTCCCCCTATACACAAAATCTTAACTAAATCGCACAATCATAATAAGGTCAGTAGATATTCTCAAGAATAAATTTTAAACGAGTGAAACCTGTTTTGTTATATTTATAGACGACAAGACCAAAATTGGCTGCAAAATATCAATATTAGCGCTCATTCTAAAAAAAAAATCCGTCTCACAATCAGCTCGGATATTATATCCTCAAACTAATCGATCCCCGCAAAAAATAACCTAAGTATCGCCATTCAATAGTAAATTAAGTATCGATACCCACAAAAATTAATCAAGTATCGATATCCATATAATAATCGACTTTTTTCATATATGACTAAATTCAACATCGATTTAAGATCTACATGCATGTTAAATTTACCTTTGCAAAATTAATAATATATTGCCGAAACAAGACTTTTGAAAAGTTAAATTAAATAAATAAATAATAGTTACTGTTACCCCTCCTTTTATTTATATACCAAATAAAAGTCAGGTTGGTCACAAGAGAGTTTATTTATATTCAATAATAACAATAACAATACTCGATGAGAAAAGAGTGGGACAAGCCCGGAGTTAGGCGTAGGTAAAATAAGGCCATTACAACTCATATACAAACAAAGATATGGGGCACGACCCCAAGCAATAAGATGGCCGCCGTAGGTACCCACAGTATAAACAAACATTTAAATTGACCTCCATACAAATTCGTAGAGTATAATGATAAATATTGAATATAGGAACAATAACCCTCATACTAACTATAAACACTAGGCATTGACTATTCGCCATTGGCGACTCCCCAATAACTTATGAAAAAGAGAGAGTTCCCAAAAAAGGTTACTATCACAGCTATTCTAAAGCTCAAAAATTGAAACCAAGATCCATTATACAGATGCATCATTATAATTGAATAAGCTTGCAATTAACAATACTAATACACTAAGAGCGTGGGCTCGCGACCCCAGATTTAACCAACAAAGTTTGGATCAATGCAAATTCAATCCCCCAATAATGACAGTAACATTGATCGTTCAATATGATTTTACCCAAATACTCAAATGGTACGATATAACTAAACATCCCGCACATCAAACATGGCGGAGTAAATAGCCCCAAAACAATCCGTGAAGCGGATGAGATACGTCAACCAGAATAGTAATATCCCTAGATTTAAACTGCGCTGCCATGATCTCTACAAAAAGTCGCAGTTCCAATATATAATAAAATAAGTTAAATTGTAAATAAATATCGGCCAAAACGTAATTTTGAATTCATCGTTACTCAAAACAGAATTTTGATACAAGTAAATTAAATCTAAAGTTGACACCAAGTGCCTCACCTATAGAATGTGGAGAAATGTGTGTCATGGCACTAGAGTCCTGCCATTATATACAACCAAGGTAGCGTCACGTGTTCTCATGAGCGCGGGAAGCAAGGTAGGAGAAAGGGGAAGGGGAGTGCACTGTTCGAGAAGAATCTCGGGTGTTCAGGGCTAGATTTCAAATCTCGCGCCGCTCGACTGGCCGTTAACTCCAGAGCACTGTCGCTAGGCGCGCACGGGTCCACGCATGTAGATCGTCTTTTATTTATTCTTTCTTGGGGTGGGGCCGGCTGGAGGCGTGGCTTCGCTGACGGCTACTCGTCTCAGTTGAAAACAATCTGGGTGGTGAGACGATGTGTTTGTGAGTGTCCTCGTAGAACAGCCAAATGGAGGCAGAGTTGGTGAGTCCATGCAATCTTTTTCTTTCCATGTTGTGACTAGGTCACATTACGAAGTAATAGTAAGCTGAAAAAGAAATTTGTGCTTACATTTCAACTATCTGAAGCCTTGGCTTCTTATTCCTCCATTCAAGCTAAGTTCAAGAGTACTGACAAGCTTCCCCGCCGGCACTATATATACAAGAAAACCCAGAGAACATTGGAGAGCAGGATACATGGTGGGGGAATACATATGGATCACCAATGGGGGAGGGGGGGAATGGGCATGACAACAATAACTTCTACTATACACTCCAAACAACTGGAACCTTCTAGATTATAGAAGAACAACCTCTCTTCACAGCTTGAGCTCTTTGGAACGCTTTGGTTGTGTGGTGCATTCTAGTGGGCGCCGTTTGAACTTTGATGGCAGTGGCTTGTCTATCTCGTGGCGCGGCTATGCTTGGTTGTGTTGTTGTTTTTCTCTCCGACTCGTAGTCCGAGACGCAGGGACGGTGAAACGGGGTGAGTTGTATATTTTCCTGACGCTACTCTCCTATGCTTGTAGCCAAATGCTACAAAACGAAATAAAGGAAATAAAAAATATATATTTATTTAATAGCCGTTTTAACTGATGAAATTATATTTATCAAATTTTTTAAACCCATTAACTGCAGGTGTTTGATTTTTTTTTATATCTGACTTAATAACTTTATAAAGACGAGCATGTGGAAATATTTCAATACGATCGATTGAGTACTTTTTAAAATATTAAATATTTACTACTTAACATAAAAATTACATTTTTAAGTAGCATTTGTTTATATTATTTACATCTTACTGTGCTAAGGTTTTATAATTATTTCAAATTAATGGATGTTTATTAATGAACCATTAAATACTGATTTTTGCCTCTATGAGGTCGGTTTTTTAAAATAGCTTGATCCATATCTAATTGTGTTCATATTTTTTAAATATCATTTCTCATAAGACATTCTTGAGAGGATATACCAAATCTGCTCGACCAGGGGAGAATGTAGCGGTCAGTTTGACTAGATGACATTTTATCTAATTTTTAAACCCACACAAAGACCTTCACTACCATCTCCAGCAGTCAAGCACTACCGCCAAATAATAGAATGTTTCACCAAGGTCACAGATCGGGGAAAGATATGGAAGCTCGCCTTACCTATTCTCGCCATGTTTGTCTAGTTTTCTTTCTGGCGAGATTGTATGTCGAGGTTGTCAGTCTTCATTCGAATACTAACCTACGTACTCAGTGATTTTTCCCCCTAAATGCTTCTTTACTCTTCCTCCACGTAAATGAGGGTACACTTAATCTAAATGTATCCTCCCCACACCATTAAAGTGCGAACAGACTGGCCGGGTAGTACTACACGATACAAAAGCAATATATATTTAAAATAATTGCGTGATTAGCTTTCTAGTATTTATTCAGGCAATTCGCATATTTACACAAATGAGAAAGGAGTGAAGAAGGTAGAATAAGTGGGAAGTGTATCCACATTTGTGCAAATTTGGGTACATTTTCTCTAGTCTGCTTTAATGTTGTGTTCATATAATCATAACGTAAAATAAGAAAAAAGGTCATTTGATTTAGTTAAAAATGTGTGTATTTTTATTGTAAGCGTGTTTAATGTAAAAATTGGTCTGTTTTTAATTGACTCTCTTTATATTATTATGTATTTGCTCTTTACCAACATAGCCAGGCTATCCAAATTTAACTACTAGTGGGGTGGGAAGTAGGTAGAGTAATATGTAGGGAATATTTCATATTAGTGTAGACAGTAGACCGTAGAGGTAAAATGGAAAATGATCTAATTATAAACACAGGATATCCTCGGCCGGGATTCACACCCCAGCACCCTGTTACTCCACGTGTCCAGGTGTTATATTACATACATGATGGTTTTTAGTCAGTGTGCAATGAGCTTATAGTTTTTTTAAATACATGTATTGTTTTAACACCCAGTCTTACTACCCGTTCGGGTTATACGATTACGTACTAATTACGCTAATGGTTATAGGCATGAGGAGGGTTGTGTTTAGGGGAAATGTACCCTATTTTGTGTGGAGGGTGAGTGGAAAACCATTTAGGAAAATCCCCCCCTCAGTAAACCCGACCGGGATTCGAACCTGTATCTTCCCGTCATCGGAAGTTTAGTCTACTGCGAAAGTAGCGCCTTAGACCATGCGGTCACCAAGGTGGGTATGTTTGTTAATTGAGCGTAATATGTGTATATTATATAATAAGGGCCTAGATATTTTATAATTTATACAGGCTATATATAATTTATTTTTAAGAACAGTCCTAAAACTAACTTCAGTGTTCGGTGGTTTTTCCTGAAGGGTTTCCCACTTTTCCACCACGCGTATATTTCCTCTAAAACTCCACTTTCAAAATTAATATATGCTTATAACCCGAATGGGGACTTATGCTTAAATATTATTTCTATATAATATAATATAAATCAGAAAGTGTGTGTCCAGAAAACGATAAGGTAATTAAATATAAGCCGGAAAGATGAAATTTCGCGAGAAGGTGGAGGGATTACCTCATGTGACCAGAAAAATGGTAAAATTGAAAATTTCAAAATGTGTTTTTAGGAAGTGGGGGTATATTATTTTTAAAAAAAATTAAAGATGAGGTATATATTTCAAATTTGGCAGACAGGTAGAGAGACAACTTCAAATAACTAAATAAATCTGAAATCTTTAATTTCCAGAGTGGTCTGAAGAAAAGAGTCTGATGGTGGCTCAAAACTACCAAAAAAAATTGAAGCTTAGCAGGGAGCTATACTTTAAATTTTTAAGTGGGGTCCCAGGAAATAGGGGAAGGGGGTGTAAACAGAAACAAAACTTTTGAATGTGGTAGAAAATTTAAATTTTGATGTCAGGTAAAAGGACCACTTGAGAAAAACCAAATAGGTCTTAAAAATTTAAATTTCTAAATGGTAACTGTACAAATGGGGAGACGGGTGGAAGGGGCATAAAATGCCCAAAATTAATAGAAATAACATTTTAAAATAATATATTTATTTTCTGTATTCTAGAAAACTTAATTTCAGAAGGAAGGTAAAGGGGCCACTTAGAATTACCAGAAGAATCTCAAAATTTTAAATGGGACCCTGGGAAGTAATGGAAAGGATGGGATGGGGGAGTATATAAAAATCTTTTTTAGCGTGATAGATAATTTAAATTTGGCAAGCAGGTAGAAGAAGGTTTCCTTCAGATAACAAAATATAAATAAAATGAATAGGAGAATTTACTGGGGATTTAGGAAGGGGAGAGGGGAATGGAGGTCAAAATGTCCAAAATTAATACAAAAACTACACTTCTGTGAGGTTAAAGACTGAAATTTATCTAGTGGGTGTAGGGACTAATCCAAATAAACATAAATGTCTGAAAATTTGAAATTTAAAAATGGAACTCCGGAAGAAGTAGAAAAAACAAAGGAATTCAGAAGATTTAATTTACCAGGAATGTAGAAGGAACATACAAATTAAAATAGTATTAAATATTTTTTCTTTAAAAGTAGGAGGCTGGTGAAATGAGGTTTTATTTAACACTTCCGAAACTAGAAGAATAAGCTAATTATCATTGTGGTGGAAGATTTAAAATGGCTGCTGTGAGGACCACCACAAAATTCAAATAAGAACGTTCTTAAATGTAGAAATGAAAGACCAGGAAAAGGAGAGGGACTTCCTTAGAAATGTCCACAACTAAAAAATAAATAAAAAAAATAACGAGGTTTATCCTCTATTACCTTAACAATTTAAGTTCAACTAATCTTTATCGTCGGTAGAGCTGACTCTGCTATACCGTACTAATTTCAGCCAACTGGTCAGTTAAGATTCCGGCAGCGCGCACTGGGGGTGGTGTGAATAGTGTGTGATTTTCTATCTTTTCTTCAGGTAAATGTTGGCGCGTTCCCTTTTAGTTTAACTATTAGTGCTTGCCACATTAGGGGCGTTTGTTGATACTCAAAACCATCTTTGATCAACCTATATTATCTTTAATTTAACCTAAAAATTTCAGGTACCTAGTTAAATTCTGTTAAAGTCTCATAATATATAAAGTACTGTATTGATCTATAGAGCTAGCAATAACATACCATTATTTAAATCTATAAAGTAGCATACATAGTTCGTTCCCGCCAAAATGTTGTTTACACAAAGTGTAACTCTAACTTAAAATAAACAAAATGCTCAATTACAAATACATTTTATTATTTACAAAGTACATCGCTTTCAATTTTATCATTAACCGCCTCGGTGTCGTAGTTAGCTAACGCGCTTTTCGTGTTGAGCTCGACTGCCGAGAACGGAAAGATCGAGGTTCGAATCTCATTCGGGTGAACTGGGGGCGGTTTTTCCTAAATGGTTTTCCACTCTCCCTCCACACAAATGCGGACTCACTTTCTCTAAATTCAACCTTCCCAAGTCCTAATCCATTAGCGTAATTAGTACTTTAGAGTGTAGCCCAAACGGGTAGTAGGAATGCTAAATAAATATAATCTTTTTTATTTTTAAATATATACTATTAATTTTTGTGCACCGTGTTTTACATTCCATTTGGGATATTCGAAAATTAACTCTAATGTGCTAGCTATTAGTAAGATAAAATTTTAAGAAAATGTATCTCAATTTTCATCTAGAGAAAGTATAATACCAATAAAGAAAAAGGCTTACATACAAGAACAAATATGAGTGTGTCATTAGTGTGACTGAGGCCTTTGTGGCACAATAGTATGAATGGATTGAAAGTGACAAAAATAATGAGAGTGGGCCATTAGTGCTGCAATAGTGTTCTTGTGACTGCACTACCGTTACACTCACACTAATGGCCCACTCAGCTTTGTTATTGCATGCCAGCTAGACTCCTTCAGTTAGGGTTACCAAATTCAAAAGTGAAATCGGAGGACAATCTATTCCAATTGAAATGGAGCACATTTTAAAATAAAACAAAATTTAAGATTAAAAACTTTCATTACGAAAGAAAACATTGACGTCAACAATGAAATAATCTTATAGCATAGTGATAATATAACCTATATTGGCATAGGTATCTAGCAACACTTTAAATATGATCACGCCTTGCTACTGCCGGGATTCAAACCCAGACTTCTTCCTCACTAGAAATAAATTCTCTTGGGATGAGTGCCAGCAGAAAATATATGATAAAGCAGTCATTTAATTAAATTATTGTGTTGACAAAATTAACACCTTTAGTCCATATAAAAGGGACCAAACTTAAAACCACCCGCATAACACCCATCCCGGATTCGATCCCAAGCCTTCCCGTCACCATGAAACCAGGAGCGAGCTTGACGTTTATTCCGCGTGTTCACAGATACGGGTAACAAGTATGTTATTCTAAAGATAATTTTCATAGTCAGTTTCCCCTGTGGTATATTAATATACCACAGAAACTTGTAATTAATTAACTTAATAAATAAATTAGTTGTTATCTAGTCATTTATGAACTCATTTAGTGGGTCGAGTAAAGTAGGTCTTATTAATATAAACCATATTATTAGTCTTTATGTTAAAAGATTTCAAAACAGTAAGTGAAAAAAAGTCAACAGTCCCCAGCCGAGATTTAAACCCTTTCCTCCCAATATGTTTGTATAGTTTTTACAAACACAACTTGCGGCTCTGACCTGTAGTGTCAAAGGTAAATGTTAACTGTGCTGTCCTTGTCTGAACAATTAATTTCTCTCTCTTTCTCCACCCCACTTTCCGACCAGCGATTTCTGCCTCATAGAAGATAATAATGTTTTGCTTTACTTGTGTGTTAAAAAGACTCGAGTACTTTTTTTATTTTATCGCGTGGCAGTTTCAGAGCCGACAGGTCACATAGGTCCTAACTTTAGAAAGCCTTACTCACAAGTGAACTCTTGAGAGCCAAAACAGATATATTTCAGTGTCTTAAGGGGGGAGGGGTTTCTTAGAAGGTGTCATTAATCATATTGACTCATTTGGAGCTCAATTCGGCCCATGAACAATTTATATAGTGCATAATTCCACTTAAATTGTAGTCCCTTGCCTGGAAAAATAATTGAAAAAATTAATTCATTGATTTGAATTCTTATATTGTCGCTTCTTTCCTTTATTATTCGTGAAATTTTGGATTGAGTAACAACTGCATACATTTCCCCATCAAAGTAATATAACCCTTTTCTAAACAACAATGTCAGGACTTCAAAGTTGCAATTTTTTATGAAAAGCAAAATTAATTCAACTACATTCTTTAAAATGTATGGAAAAATGTAGATTCCTTCCTGAAAACCTGTGTTATATTAATAAAATAAGGGTAACCCTGTTATCAGTAGCAAAAAGGAAATTCAAAAATGACTGATGAATAATCACAAGTGTATTTATAAAATTAGTCAAAACGCTGTCAACAATCAGGGGCATATCTACACCTGTGTGTCAGGGGAAACCAGTCTGAGAAAGAAACACTTGCTCTGAGTGATACAAACATTTGCTCTGAGTGATACAAACACTTGCTATGAATGATATAACACTTGCTCTAAGTGAAACAAACACTTACTCTAAGTGATACAAACACTTGTTCTGAGTGATACAAACACTTGCTCTGAGTGATACAAACACTTGCTCTGATTGATACAAACACTTGCTCTAAGTGAAACAAACACTTGCTCTAAGTGAAACAAACACTTGCTCTGAGTGATACAAACAATTTCTCTGAGTGATATAAACTTTTGCTCTGGGTGATACACACACTTGCTCTGAGTGATATTTTAACAATTGATATGAAAAATAAAACACTTATTTGAGTGATATAAACACTTGCTTTAAGTGATACAAATACTTGATCTGAGGGATATAAACACTTGCTATGAGTTATATAAACAATTGCTATGAGTGATATAAACACTTGCTATGAGTTATATAAACACTTGCTATGAGTTATATAAACACTTGCTCTGAGGGATACAAACACTTGCTATGAATGATATAACACTTGCTCTAAGTGATGTAGACACTTGCTCTGAGTGATTGTCGAGGGTGATAAGAATAACGGGTGCTGAGGTCAGGATTTATGGGATGCATTATTCCTTTTTGATTCGACACTAGGTACTTACCATTAATTAAAATATCATATCAAAATGCACATGATTACTTTAATTCAGAAATGGTATCATTTACCTTTTGTGAATTGTCTGCTTTGGGGGAATCACTTTGACTCAGTAGGGGGTGCCTCTAGTTGCCACTGATATTTATACCCCTGACTACTGTTGAGTGCTGTTTTGACATTTGAATATCTAGTATTCCATAAGAAGCTAGACAAATTAAATAACTTAAAAATGTGTGAAATTCAAGTAGTTCTCAAAAGAAAGTTCTTTATCGTGGTTTTATATTAAACACTCTGTGTGCGTGTCTTGACTGCAGTTAACATTGTAATGAATAAATCTCCCTGCTCTTGACGCCATGTTGACGGAACTAATGAGCCCCCTGCTGGTCGCGAGATGAACTACTGTGCGCTACTGTGCGCATGCTCCGTGGGATACCAACATGGCGGGTCGAGTGTCAGCTGCTTGTCACTTCGCGCAGTATTGTAGTACAAGTGCGTGAGCAGGTCAAGAACAAACCAAAACAAGGTTTTTAGAGAAGCAACAAATTCTTGGTTAACGATTATAACCTAAACTATGTATTCACCACTAGGTCTGAAAAAAGCTGTTGAACTGGAGATCTTATGCAACATATTTAAATAAATGGTACGACACAATTGTTCATACTTTCTCATATCTCTTGGGGAAAAATAAAAAAATAATCCAGTTTTCAGTTTTCAATAGGTCTTACAAAAAAAATATTTAACATAAGCAGCACTTTTTAAGCTATGAATTTAATCAAAAATATGCTTATCAGACATTTTAAAAAACTCATTGAAAAAATTATAAGCTTTCATTCTCAATAATTATGTATTTTTTTAAATATATTCATTTTAAACAAACTCCTAGATGTAATTAAAAAATTACTCTTTTAATTAAACTACCAATAAATAAAATTTATCACTAAAAAAATTGGTAATTTTATTAGTAAAATACTTCATTCAAGTATCTATTTTGAACAAAATCAAGTTCATCTTCCAAAATTATTTAAAATCGTTCATTAATGAACTACCCTTAAATAATTTTTTTGACGGAAGTTATTTAAAATGTCTCGTATTTTAAGACATATAATTCTAGGCCACCCACATAACCTCTTTCATTTTCAGCTATTAATACGGCATCATCTGCATATAGCAACACGCTCTCATTCACATTATCCATTTGTACACAAACCGCGTTCTCACAAACACCTCTGGAACATTTATCAATGAATACATTAAAGAGCCATTTAGACATAACACAACCTTGTCTAACACCCTGTTCAATGTCAAACCACTCGCTCAAATGCTTTACTTCCCATATACCACCATACTTGCATTTACTAACTATGCATCCACACCACTCTCTCAGAACATTCCATAACATACTCATATTCACCCTATCGTACGCTTTCTCCAGATCAACGAAAACACAATACACTATCTCAATCCGTTGTTGCAATGCACATATCAGGTGCGTGCAACCTCTACCTGACATAAAAACACATAGCACACCCCAAATCTTGTACGCAGTTTTTCACACACACTCTCGATTAAAACTCTCTCAACAACTTTGCCTGGAACACTCAACATAGTAATTGACTTAACATTCTTCCATTCACTCTTACTGCCTTTGCCTTTTCCCAAAGGAACAATGAGAGCTTTCTTGCAGTTGAATATTTAAACAATGACATTACTAATAATTAAAATGGTGATAGAGTTCATACCCGTTGAACTTTTTGACATTTCACATATATCAATATTACAATTTGATTCTAACATGAAATAAAGTTCTACTAATATGATACAGATGAGCTATAATTATCGTGACAAGTGTTAGTCTTCCTTCTCTACCAACGTACAATCACACTAATGGGATATGGCTGAAGACGGTGGAATTAAGCCTAAAATATATCCTTATTTAAGACACAGAAGATAGGTACAATATTCATAAAAACAAATCTCATTCCACCTGACAGTACTTGCATAGATAGTAGAATATATAAAATGTATTGGCAGTCTATAGTTAAAGAAATCAACTCTAGTGTTATTAGTCTGTGATCAGAACGTATCATTTCAGTTACTCTAAGGGTATATGACCTACCTGGCCCTCCCCAGCAAGGGTCCATCTTCATGGCCCGAATACGGAACTTAAATGAAATCCACTAACTTTTGCCCATTACTGTGAAGTTTGTTATGTCCACTACGACATAGTTACTATCAACACCACGATATAGATTCAAACAAAAGCTTTTGAGATTGTGACCTAGAGGAAATAATAACTGAAAGAAGGCTGCCTCCCGTTTGCTGTAATGTTCTAAGACCAATCAAACGGTAACAAGTCCTCTGGTGGGAGAGGACTGATAACATTATTCTTGCGTTAGGCTAAATCTGACCAAGCGATGAACACATTCGGTGCCGCATTTATTGTTTGTAGGCTGCTGTTATGCTTACTAATACTAAAGTGTTACTATCCCAAATGCTTACATTACATAATTACGAACTAGATCGTACAAGAAAACAGGTAAGGATTGCGTAGGCGCTTACAAAAATGTATTATTTTATACCAAATCAGTTGGGTGTAAAATTGTAAATAGCTGTTTTTCTTGAGAAGACATTATAAAGTGAAAGGACGCGATAAGATACTGTGATTGTTTAATTATTAGACTATGTAAGCTATTAACTAACTTAGTATCTGACAGTTACAAAAGTTACTGTAGTACTACATTAATATATTCATACATGAAGTCAAATGTTCATATGATCGTTGATAGATGGTATGGTTGGTAACATAACCGGGTGGGGTGGGAGGGGGACTTACGAAAGAGGGAATTGGCACGCTAGGAAATAATTTACCCCTCCCCCTGGAATAATTTGCTCCCTCTAGATTTATTTCACTCCACTTTGATATTTTCAAATATTAAGATAAAATATATCCTTGCGATACAATTAATTAAAAGTGAAAACACGATAAATATATAAAGTTTGGTTAAAATTATTATATTGATCTCAAAGCTATAAAAAGGTGTGGGTTGAGGACAGTGTTTCCCGACAGCCAATAAGCGATCGAGGGATTCTGTATCAATTCAAAATGTGACTTCATGATATATTGGAAGTTTTTTCTTACTCGGCATTGATAACTGGCTTTTAAAGACAACCTGTCGAAAATTGTGTGGCTTCTTTAAAAATTCCACACAAACTTTCTATCCGTATTTGTTAGATTACCTTCGATTAAATAAATGTGTTTAAATGTCTTCCTCCAAAGATGGATACCTAGGGTTCATCTTAAATATTAAGGGCGGTATTCACCCCTAAAATAGAGCTAAAAAGGACTGTTGTGTGAAATATTATGAAAACTGCTTAAGGTATTAAAACGAATCTTTGTATACTACTTATTAAAACCTTGATCATTAATAAACTAAACGTGCTGTTACCGTTACCCACTCCCATCCTGTAAAAAAGGGGGGTTGTAACACTTTTTTCTTCAATAAAATATGACAGAGTAAGTATTACTAATTTTGACTTGAGATTACAAAACACAGAGTAAAAATTAACAAACAAGGTGTCTTAGAGAAACTGTATAGCTTTCCCCGTTTCCTAGATAATCACACAAGTTTGAGCTCAAAGACAAGTGTTAACTCCTACCAGGTAGGCAGCTAGTATAGCTGTTGCGTGGCCAACACGCTCTCCTGAACTTAATCCGTTAGACTTCTTTCTGTGGGTCTTTTTCAAAGCTTTGGTGTACGAGACAACCATTGAATCCGAGGAAGACCTGTTAGCCAGGCTAGGTGCTGCATGTGATAAGCTTCAAGAAGCACCACATGTTTTCGAAAGATTACACCAGTCATTGATACGCCACCTCAATTATTGCAATGACAATAGGGGCCACCATTTTGAACACTTACTATGAATCTGATTTTGAAACTAGGAACTAATACATACAAGAACTACAATTAGTATTTCTTAATTTAGCTTTCAATACTCCAGTGAGTGTGATGAATAAAATCCCACCCAAGTGTGAACTGTGTAAGCATAACTTACTAATGTGATAAATAGCAACACACCGGAGCTTATGGAGAAGGAAAAAGTATCTGAGTTTCTTCATCATTACACACAAACCAGCCTTGTTTACCAAATGTACGTGATACATAGTCACACGTGCCGGTAAAAATGGTTAAACGACCGCAGTGCAAAGTAACACTGTGATTCTGGCTGCCTACCTGGCAGGAATTAACACAGAGACAGATGGCCGGGGACACTCGCACGCCAGGTCCCCGGTGTCTGTATCTTTACAACAGCCACCGTTACGACAGAGACAGATGGCTGGGGACACTCGCATGTTCAGGTCCCCGGTGTCTGTCTCTTTACACAAGCCACCGTTACGACAGAGACAGATGGCCGGGGACACTCGCATGTCAGGTCCCCGGTGTCTGTCTCTTTACACAAGCCACCATTACGACAGAGACAGATGGCCGGGGACACTCGCACGCCAGGTCCCCGGTGTCTGTATCTTTACAACAGCCACCATTACGACAGAGACAGATGGCCGGGGACACTCGCATGTCAGGTCCCCGGTGTCTGTCTCTTTACACAAGCCACCGTTACGACAGAGACAGATGGCCGGGGACACTCGCATGTCAGGTCCCCGGTGTTTGTCTCTTTACACAAGCCACCGTTACGACAGAGATAGACGTTCGTAGACGGCCGGGGACGCTGCTCGCTGGTGCTGTGAGAATTGGCATTATCTGGACAGAGGCAGCGATGCCCGTCAGGTGCTAGCAGGCATAGATGCGAACACTTGTTGTTGTGACATAGGTTGGTCACAGTGGTGTTGTAATAAAGAGGATGTTACACTGGAAACAATACTTACCTTATATAATAATACAACAGTAAAATATATTAAAAGCAGACTTTATCAGGAATTTTTGAAAAAAAAGGGTTAATATTAAAATAAGACTCAGTTAAAAAAAAGATAGGGTGCTTGAAACTTCGATTCCTATGGTATTTGAAAAACATAATCTCTAAATAAAGTATCTAGAGTACAATATGAATACGGACTACAAATAACAATTTCAAGCAATAATGATGAAAGGAATTACAAAGACTTATGTAGTTTGGAGGTAAAGGACAAAATTGTATAAATATAATAAACGTACATAAAAAGTTTTCTCTTTGCTGTTTATGTTGTTATAGACAATACAAACAAAATTTCATTTGTCAGTAGCACCAAATTGTTTTTAAAATTAGATTTTTACATATTTTCAGCCTAAATAAATTGTACTTATTTATAAGAATTCAAAGGAAATTTAAGATTTGGATTTGAGAAATGTATAATTAGAATTATCTGTAATAATGAATTAAATCTTCCTTTTTATTCTTTTATTACCTTCTCCTTAATTGATCTTTAGTCTTCCATAACAAAATGTTTCGGTGTTATTTTGTTACACCATATTCAGGTCTAGGAAAAACCAATGTATTGTGACATATGGTCTGTAGGTTAGTAAAATTAAGTTTAATAACTCTAAGCATTATGAATGTAAATAATAAAGAGAAATTAGAAGATAGCATAAGAAATTTTAAATAAAAATCACTTATATTAGCACGATTATACCTTATTTATGATTACGATGAGTTGTTTAAAATACATATTGCCGGAAGGTTTGTGAAGTTTTGAATCATTATAATTTATGAAACTTTTTGTTGGATGATCAACAATAAGTTGTAAGCTACCAATATGAAAAAATGAAATAAAATAAAATAATTGATAAATTAGTTAGTGTTGCTCATGTAACATAGAGTGTAATTTATATGATGAGTAAATATAGATAGATATATAATTGATTATTTTATCAAAAAATAGGTAATTGAATTAAAATGAGCCATATGAAACCACGGTATTCTTCTTCTTGATTTTGGTTAGAATATATTTTATTGTGATGGAGGGAGAGCTGTGATTTTGGAAATGGTGATTACATTTTAATTTGTCGTATTGAGATAATTTTCTAATTGTGTTGATAAAGGATTGATGTTCAAAATTAAGTTTGCTCATTTAAAATTGTGTTGCTGTTCAGAATATCTGTTTGGATATGTTGGCTATCCGTAGTATCCATAATCTTATTTCAACTCTAAAAACCAATATACCAAAAGTGGTATCAACAAATTGACATGTGAATGTAACGCTGTATACATTGACAAAACAGGAAGAAACTTTCAATTCGATTTGCTAAACACATTCGTGATTTTAAATACAATAGATGAAAATCCAAATTTGCCGAACATCTAAAACTTTCCGGGCATCAATTAACACCAAGTAATAACTGCGTGAAACTTATACAATCTTCTTTAAAAGGTCTCAAGATGGACATTGCGGAAAACCTACACACACAAACAGCCATTCTGAACAGCAACAAAATTGTAATATAACAACAAAACACAAGGGTATTTAACTCTGAGTCACAGAAGAATACCTGACTACCTGCTTGGTCACACCAACTGTCCTGCCGCATTAGCAGTAAAACACATTTGAATATAAAGACTTATGATTATATTACTCGAGCTTGTTATTCAAAGTTTAGAATCAAATACGCGTCCATTAAGTATTTGAAAATATTTGATATTTCGATGCTTCGCACATTCCTAATTATTATTATTTTATTCATAAAATACGTTCACGTTGTAACAATAATACGAGCCATCTGCTATGTAAGTATGGTCAACCCGTTATGGGCCGCTAAAAGTGTACGTGTGGGCCTCAAGTGGCCCACTGGCTTGTTGACCCCTGATCTAGACGAATATGTTGGTAATTTCGTGTCTTTTACCCTTTAAATAACATTAATGGATATATAACTGGTTGTAGAGTAATATTGTTGGCTGCTTTAATCTTTGTTAGTTTCGTAATTCGTACCACAACTTGTGTATAATGTAAGCTATTGTAAGGATGGCGACAGATAGGAGACAATTTATGCAAAAACACTCTCAATACACCAGTCCGGGCTACTAGCTTGAAACGACCCATCAAACCAAGCTAAACGATCTTAACGTCTATTCTGCGTGACCACCGATACGTGCTACGATAATAATACACTCTATTTTATAGTTTCGATTAAATAAAAGATAAATAGACGGTTATAATGCTTAGACCAAGACCTTGAATTAAAAAATAATGTTAGTTATAATATTACAATTGGACTATATCTATATAAATTTAGATGTAGTGTGAAAACATTATATTTTTTATGATTTAGAGTTACGTACTTGCTGGAATATATCTATAAAATTGTATTTTATCAAAATTATATGTGTATTATTTAGAGTTAAAATAAATCTAAGATTTGGTTTACGAAACTCCAACAATAAATTACCCCTACAATCGACCAAATAATGCTCGTTCGTTTCCCTGGAAATGACTAAAATAGAGCATACCTCCATTGAAATATTTCATTGACGTTTGGACTACGATTGTTTTGTTAGAAAAGCTATTATTTTCAATATGAGCTTGATTGAATTATTGATTTTCTTCCTTCTGGGATTATTGAGTTCCAGGTGGTTCAAGGAACTATTTAGAGTTACCGTGGACTACATAATCGGCCACAAGCATGTCGGGGTTGGGAACCCACAAGGTGAGATTGTTGCTTACTTTATATGTAGTTCTATGCAATTTGGTTCAATAAACTTGAGAAAACCTGTATATTCATATCAACACACAAGCTAAAAATCATTGTAAAATTAAATTCTTGTATTGTATACTTGGCTACACAACAGTCCTTCCAAGTGGCAGATGATTCAAGTATGATCGCTTGCATAGTATTGTTCGCTCATATGTAGCTGACGATTCCACACGTCCATCACATACTCAGTCTTCAACTATGAGTGAGGAATGAGCCTAAACGTGGGATTAATCCTGGATAGCTCAGTGGTAGAGCATCCGTGCCCTAAACCAAAAGTCTCGGGCTCAATTCCCGTGTTCAGGTGTCTATTTTCAATTAATTTAAATTAAATATAAGGGAGTAACATGGTTGGTAGAGCTTATTGAAAATCACTATTAGGTACTAAAATTTCGAAACTTGCCGTGAATATTTTATTTCATTAATATTTATATTGGAATATTTATATTTGTTTCAGAACATCATGACCAGCCTGCTACTGGCCCGTCATTGGCAAAGACTCCAGTATTGCAAGTTGAAGCGCTGAGGATCAAGCGATCTCAAAATGTGACTCCACTCCGGCCAGAGGACCCACAAAACCGCGACCCCTATGTGCCAGCTGGAGCACCGGCGGGGAAGCCGTTCTTCCGGAAGGTGGTGCCAAGAAGAGTTTTTGAGCCGGAGGCCGGCGACCCCTATGTGCCGGCATATAAACTTTTCTTCAAGAAAAGCGAGCCCTATGCTCATGATATTTAATAATTGTATATATATATTTATGTGTTCTTATTTCGATTGTTGATGTACCTCCCGCCAAATTTTCGTGTCTACAGAACTCAAGCAGCTTCACAGTTATTACCAAAGTGTTATTATTCTCTAACTCTACATATTATTATTTCGATTCATTGATGTACCAGCCGCAAAATTCTCGTCGCTACATAACTCACACAACCAACACAGTTATTACTAAAGTGTTATTATTCTCTAACTCTACATATTATTATTTCGATTCATTGATGTACCAGCCGCAAAATTCTCGTTGCTACATAACTCACACAACCAACACAGTTATTACCAAATTGTTGTCTCACTCAACTCACCATGTTTTACTATGATCCTCCATATTCATTTGAAAATGGAATTAAATTACTGTGATGTAAACCAACATTTGTATTTTTATTTCACTCAGAGTTTGCATTACAAAATGATAATCTCTAAAATATTAATTACAAAACATTGTTTATAAAACACTTTTCTTGTATTCATGAAGTTTCTCAAAATATTCCAACCAAGAAAATAACACGCACTAATTGAGAATCTACTGAAAAACTGTCAAAGTAAAACTGTATTATCGTAGAAAGAGAAAGTGACAAATCTACGGATGCATTCAAATAGTTTATAATAATTTTAAGGTTACGTTCATAATAATAAAGTTACTTATTAAATTTCAAATGTTTTTTCTTTATATTATGGTTTGGTACTCTTTTGTTTTATTTGAATAAAACGAAACGGTAAGTAAATGAATTGAAAGTCGATTTTAGGGTGTCTGGGATCGATTCACTTAATCGATGTATTGCTCAAATCGATCTTTATGAACCCAAAAAATCGATTCTTTGATTAATCTATCTCAGATCGCCATCCCTAGAATTGACAGCAAGGAACAGTTTGAATGGGAAACAGAAAAATGTGGTTTTTACGTTTTTAAGTATCATTTTTCCAATTTTTTTTCTTCCTAAGAACCTTCCTCGGATTTCAACAAATATTAGAAGAAAAAAAATTAGCTGACTTGGTCCAGCCGTTCTCGAGTTTTGCGCTTAGCAACACATTTAGCCATTTATTTTTATTTATATAGTTAGATTGCGAAGTTATGTGGAAAAACAACTTTTACTCGCACATATTTAATTCCTTTTTCGAGCACTCCACCAAGGTCTAGCCATATTTGTATCAAGTCCCTCACCCTACAATTATTAAAGTTTCACTTGAAACATGGACCTCTTAGTTGAGAAAAAATTATTCACACACGGTTGTGGTAGTCTTGTGTTTAAAAACTAAAACCTTTGTGGCTATGTAGGACCTTCTTGCAATTAATTTTCACGCCTATGCTCTGTAGTGTAACATATTTACCTTTTTCTGTACTAGTTTTACTCTATTTATTAGTGTAATAGTTTTTGGAGAGAATTGTCAATTGTTAATCACAAAGAAACATAAATATTAAGCAGATGTTAGACATTTTAATTCAAGTTACCTAGGTTTAAGCTTTTGGCAATTACCGGGTTATTAAAGTATTATAATATGCAATTAGTAATAGTTTTTATTATTATAAACCATTCCAAACTGTAATAACCTAATATTTCAAGCATTATTAACACGTTTTTATTGAAATAATATGATCCCACTTAGCGATTTGTCAATACCCCGTGACTTAAATGAGTTTTGATTTAATTATTTATCATAACAAATATATTCATTCATTTTGTTTTAGCTTAAATCTATTCTCCGTATCCTTGTGTATAGAAGGATAACGTTAAATTATTATTATTAGCACGGCGTCTTACTACCCGTTCGGGTTGTACGCACTTACGCTAATGTGTAATGGTAGGGTTATTGTGAGATGAAATGAAGGACCTACAGTTTAACGTGGAATACGAACCACAGTGGCGGCCTGGCATTCCCCACATTCACAAGATGTCTTGTCAGAGGTGAAGGAAGGGTTTGGTAATCAGATAAATCTGTGTCGGGACCGAGGATTGAACTCCGGCTGCCAGCACAGATATCTGACACCTTACCCCTAGACCACCAGGTCACCCCTTAAATTATTATTTATTGGCTAGTTTTTATTAAAAAAATAGTGTCTTATATGTATTGGTTTTTGCGCATCCTCCACACCCCCTTTTTAAACACTCTAGTTTATTATTTGGCAGGATAGAATAAATCATCTATTAACTAGTTTTAAAAAGAATTTAATAGTTTTAGGAGGGAATATTAGTAAAATATTAGTATATAATATATTAGTAAAATGTGTCTGAAACATGTAA
Organism: Timema monikensis; assembly: GCA_902151445.1. Taxonomy (NCBI): domain Eukaryota; kingdom Metazoa; phylum Arthropoda; class Insecta; order Phasmatodea; family Timematidae; genus Timema; species Timema monikensis. The sequence continues at coordinate 109,948 of CABFVZ010001835.1, read as the reverse complement.
AAGACTCGCAAATATATTTAAAAATAAATTAGGTAATGATTATTAACGCATTTCAGCATTCATTTATTCCCATTTCCACTAAAAATATTTTTGTTTTAGTGGCATTTGAGTAAAAAAATATACTGCCAACTTCTGCATTCAACAAATTAACTCCAAGTAAACTAACTTCCACATAAAAACCCATTCAAACAGTAAACAACGTTAACTTTAATTTTTAACTCTAGGTCTTATTTAACCTCAACTCAGTTAATTAGTACTTTAACCTAACATTGAGACATTGGCATATACAGTTTTCATTCATAATAGCCAGAGAAGACTGTCTACCTGCTAACCCTCCCCCATCCACCCTCACTACCCAACCCCAAAACTTCATCCCAAGAATTTCCAGTCACTCCACCGCTGACGAAGATGGGAGTTTTTACTTTTCAACGGAACGGAAAGTTAGCATCCACTTTCACCTTTTCTTCAGATGTTTCACAACATTAGCTGTGTTCAAACACCGTTAATACGAGAGCAGTTACATGAGAGTGAATGACAGACTGTCTGTGGCCATTTAGTAATTGTTTTCACTAACACCTTTCTTCGAGAGGGTAAGCCTATATGAAACTAAAAAAAAAATACACTTATCTTCACATTTTAGTTTTTGAATGTATGTATAGTGTGGTATCAAGTGTGGAAACAGCACAGACTTTAGAGAAAGATCAGGGGAAAAAATATTTACTAAAACAGTAAACAACAGCATATAACCGATTTTTTATTTCAATAAAGAGCGATTGTATATGAACTCTTATTTTGTTTGACACTAGCCCACTACTTTCAGATCGAAAAAAAAAAAATCAGCTAGAGTGAACTTCGGACATAGTGAACCAAATATCTGGGTCCGTAGAGGTTCATTATAACCAGAGTTGACTATGTCTCTTGATACTATTCATGAACTTTGAGATAGTACCTAAACCATTTCTTCTTTCTTTTTTACATGTCAATGCCCTAAATATTGCCTTAAAAAATTACAGAAAATTGTAAATTAGTGTTTTTTTAACAATTTTTTCTTAAAATATGCCATTTGAGCATCACAAATTCTTTTTTTGTTTAAAAGTTTGTATACATATTGTGTCCAACAAATCTAGCGCTTGTTTCCAATAGGACTAAGTTTCTCATCACATTAAAACATTAAAAGATTCAAAATGGAATGATTTTGTTCACCAAGGGCATTCTTCGCTGGAGTTTGTTGTAACGCTTGTGAAAAAGAAGCAACCCTTTGTTCTTCAGAACCCTCCAAAGAATACCATGTCATGTGATGCAACATATTATACAATAAGTTGTTCCCTTCACTCCCTCAGACAACTATTCAAGACAATAAACAACTCAGGACGTTTCCAAGACGTGACCTAACCTAATCTGCGCGTGATTCTGGTTTACGACGCTAGATGTCAGGTAATGGTGTCTTTGTCGGCAGTGAACCTTCTCAGTATGTGCGCTAACAAGCCACCAATCAGAAGCCATTACACGCTATGTCCAATATTGTGCGGAAATAGTATAGTTGTCTGGTTCAATCAAATACACTTTTACACTTGAAGTTTCTTATTCTTTCATCAGCTTATTCAACTTAGATTAGTTAAATAGTCTTCAAATTGTTACGGATCAAATAAATCGAACATAATATTATGTTGTTGCACTAAAGCAAAGATTACGACATCAGGTGAAGATGAAGCGATAGAAAATAAGTGCGTTACATTTGGGGAATTAACATATTTTACTGTGGGCCTTCTTAAAAGTTGTATTGAAATCTAAGAATGGTTCATTTAGGTTGATGAGATAGTGCTGTAACATAATGTTTCTGTGTGAAAAGATGAAAATGAGAGGTTAGGGGGCATTAGTAACCCTAAGCCGCGATGATAAATCATCAGATTCTATTCTACTAATAAGGTGTAAAATTAAATGACAAACTTTGTTAAGGGAGAGTAAGTAAAATAAATAATAACTAATGTCTTGTTAAAAAAATCCTGTTGTTAAAAATAGGTTCAACGTTTACAAGTTTATAACTGACGGAACTATTTTTAAATATTACCGCCAGAAAGGGCAAGGTTTCATAACATGAAGAGGTTGGTAAAAATTATAAAGTGGAATTTCCAAGCTCAGTAGAATGAATCCCAACCTAACTTCACCGAGTTGGGGACATTATCCGTGATGTATAAATTTAAACACATTAATGGGTAAGGAGGAGGAATGTATAGTGACTGGAAAAATACTTGATTTGCGTGTAAAGAGTGTGTAAAGCCATTGAAGAAAGACCACCCTCAGAGTGGGATTCGAGACCGTGTAAGGCTTTGAAAATATTTAATATGAAACCGTGAATGCGATGGACTGTGTCAAATACAATAGAAACACATTACATGCACGAATATAGAGCTGCGAGAGTTTGCTGCTCAAGGCAGGGGGGAGAGGGAAGAAGTGGAATTCAACCTGGTCTACATACAGGCAACTAGGGCACCTGTCATACTTGCTGACTGCTGTATTCTCTCTACATCTTGTCCACACACTAGCAACAAGGGACCATGTCGTACTTGCTGACTGCTGTATTCTCCTTACATCTTGTCCACATACTGGCAACAAGGGCACATGTCGTACTTGCTGACTGCTGTATTCTCTAAGCATCTTTTACACATACTGACAACAAGGGAACATGTCTTACTTGCTGACTGCTGTAGTCTCCTTACATCTTGTCCACATACTGGCAACAAGGGCACATGTCGTATTTGCTGACTGCTATATTCTCCTTACATCTTGTACACACACTGGCAACAAGGGCACTTGTCGTATTTGCTGACTGCTATATTCTCCTTACATCTTGTCCACATACTGGCAACAAGGGCACCTGTCATACTAGCTGACTGCTGCATTATTCTTACATCTTGTCCACACACACTAGCAACAAGGGCACGTGTATTTGCTGACTGCTGTATTCTTCTTACATCTTGTACACACACTAGCAATAAGGGCACATGCCATACTTGCTGACTGCTGTATTCTCCTTACATCTTGTACACATACTGACAACAAGGGAACATGTCTTACTTGCTGACTACTCTATTCTCCTTACATCTTGTCCACATACTGTAACGTTTATTGACATAAACATTACAAGAAAAGAAGATTAAACGAGCTAATGAATACTATTCTAACAATACCAAGGATAAACAGTGGAATCTACTCACCAAAAGCCCCATTCACCGTATTATGTCTCACCGACCGACCTC